>CAMZMU010000050.1:43330317-43508727 GCA_947311845.1 Poa pratensis | reverse complement strand
TTGTTTGTTCGTGAATTCAGTGAGTATTTCCCACAGAAAATTATACTTCCTTTCCCAATTCATATTGCAGAGTCTTTTGAACAGATTCATCAGCCGCTTACTCTTAAAACATGAGTAAAAATTTGCAGCGAGATGACGCATACACCATCGGCTCTGCAGGTCAGTCCATGGTTCAGGTTCGTCCCCAGCAGGTTGCTGTAGTGCCTTGATTGCCTTCAACATACCTGGATGTCTGTCATGGAGTATGCACACGTTTGGCCGATCCTGCACGACCCCCTTATTTTATTCCCTCAGAAAGAATAACCACTCTCATAATTCTCACCCTCTACGAAGGCAAAGGCAATAGGAACGATCTGTTGGTTACCATCCACACCAATGGCGGTCAGTATCTGTCCCTTGTACTTGCCTGTGAGAAATGTGCCATCGATGCAGAGCACTGGACGACAATGTCCGAAAGATACGATGCATATTGCGAACGAGAAGAACATCCTGCAAAATACAGAATAGTTTGGCTCCTCGGGAATCTTAAATATTTGCAAAGATACATGGGTGCCAGGATTCCTCTCGCTCAATGTGGTAATTTGATGGACAACATTATCATATGCATCATAAAATGTCCCAAACCTCTCCTCCAGAGCCTTCTGGTTTGCTCTCCATGCCTTCCCATACTTAATGGTTGTTTTCCATCTAGCCTTAACTGTCGAGATGATGCTTTTCGCCACCATGTCTTTTGTCCGCACTATCTCATCATACAAGAGGCGTGCAATGAGAGTTGAAGTCAGGTTTGGATGGTCACTCAATGTACTCGATATTTCACAAGCGTGCGGCTCGAAGCCTGAAACCACCCACATCACGTCATACTTCGGTAAGTGACCATGCACCCTTCCTGGACAGTTAATATCAACACAACTCATAGTCAAATATTTATTGTTCGAGACTTCAGTGCGGAAAACCCTTTGCGTGGACAAAGCCCACTTAATCACGGCTTCCCTAAGCTGCTGCTTTGTGCTGTACTGAGCACCGACTTGAATATTATTCATGTGATACTCCCATGACGAAGAGTTTCCGTCTTGCACGACTGTCATGTTCGACTTGTCCTCATTCCAAGAGTCAGGAATAGGCACATCGTCAACATCCTCTTCATCATCTTGATCATGAGCATCATTTTCATTATCAGAATCAAGATCTTCTGCAAGGCCATCCTCATCTTCGTCCAACATCTGTTGCTGCAATGTTCCTGCGTACTCATCCCCATCTGCCTCCCCTACATGCGCTGGTCCTGCCGACTGACTACTAAGTGCCGTTCATAATTATCAGAAATATTTTCCATGGAGCCAAACAAATCAACATTCTCTGAGCCAGTACACTGACTACTCTCTCCATGCTCAGGACCCCCGCCACCGTGTTCCAAATTGTTCTCTATCAGATAAAATACCAGCAGGATTTCAGGTTGTGTACCTCGGCGTTTGCATGATGCTAGCCAAGATGTCCACTGACTTGTCCGATCAAGCGGCAACAACTCCGAAAAATATTTGTACGGGATTTGCTCCATACAGACTGAATCTTAACAGCCCAGATATTAGGATCAAACCCGAAATTTATCGTGAAATACTGCTGAATGGCAGCTATTCTCAAATTCACTGGGTCTGTAAGCTGAATCAACATATTCCCAAATTCACTCAAATCAACACCTGACTCGGTTACACCGACATTACCGGCGCTATAGTGCACAAGAACATCAACCACTTCCATGACCTAAACAAATTTATAGCATCATCAGATGCCGATCACTGAAAAATATGACGCCCAATGAATAATATTTATTCTAACCGATCGCAAAATTTCTTCACTGCATTAATCAACAAAATAATAGTACTATAATATTAACGCATCCACCAAATAAATTATTCCGACAGTAATACTAACGAATCCACTGACTAAAATTGTCTACACTACTACTAACGCAACCACCAACAAAATACTTAATATGCATCCGTCCACTAACAGAGTATTATTACACTAAACAATAATTATCTAGTGACTAATAAGGGTTTACCCTTGACGCGTGTCGATCTGGTCAGCGCCGCTCTCCGGCTTCAATCTACCGCCACCACTGCTCCACCACAACACTACCTTCTCAAACAACAACTTGTACCATCACTAGGCACCATTGTTGACCACCATTGCTCCCAATCCTCCACCTCCACACCTCAAAACGACTCCACAAAAAGCTATCCCATCCACAGATCCTGGATGCCCCGTCCCTCCTCTCTCTTTTTTACCGATCAAATCTGTGGCAGCACAAATTTTTGGACTGGATTTGGTGGAGGGAGGAAGAGCAGGAAGAGGAGAGGAGGAAGAGGAACCAGGGAAGGAAGAAGAGAAGAAAGGGAGAAGAAAGGAGGCGCGTCGACGGGATCTGCTAGCTTTCGGCCCCCTCCAGGCCGAAAGTTGCTTTCGGCTCGCTCCGCGCCGAAACTTGTGGGCCCCGCCTGCCGCGCGCGCAGAGCTGCATGCAGCTCTCGTCGCTTAGCGTACCGACACCCAACTTTCGGCTCCCTCCAGGCCGAAACCTGACTTTCGGCCCGCTCCGGGCCGACGCCACCCTATTTTTCAAATAACAGCACCGCGCGTGCTATTAGGCGAAATTACTATTAAAAATAAATTATTTAAAAAAAATTCTCCATTATTACAGCACTCCTAATTCCAAGTAAGGTATTGAATCTCATACCAACACTATTATTTCCTGGCACATTGGGCTCATTTTTCTGGCAGCAGGTTATACATCATATATTGAGAGCAACAAGAAACAAAGGAACCGACACACTATTGATTTCCCATTAGAAAAAGTACTACACACTTGCTTGGTGAGGCACAATTGCTAATTAAAGACACTTCGAACAAATATTGCAACTTGTGCCACAAAAAAAAAAAGAGCAAGACCTTAGCTTGAAACAAATACCAATTTTTTTAATGTAAAATCAAACACATCTCAACTAAAAGGTCATCACATGCAATTGTGATACGTGAATCGTAGGAAGAGATGCATTGACCACATATCAGAATTAACTTCAAAACCCAGCCTAATGGTTGGGATGGGTCAGAGCCACTGGAGTTGACGGCAGCCTCACCGCCACCATCACGAGACTTCTGTCTATTGCAGAAACATGAGCAAGAGTTAAACATACCACAAAAGGAGACCACGTGAAAACAAAGAGAAACCTGAGACCAGAGAAATAAATGAAATAGAAGGCATCACATACCTTAAAGAGTTTTTAACAGGGAAGAGATTAACCTCTACATTATTGTGATCCACATATGCAAATAAGCCACAATAGATTCCTGGCAGTACCTCTATGTAACTGAATTGCATGAATCAGTAGTCATTCACATATCAGAATAAAAACATCATCAAGGCATCATTGAACCAGTTGAAAAATAAAATAATAAATTTGTGTCAAGAGAGTGGTACTGTTGTCTTATAAGAAGAAAGATCCTGTTTTGGCAGGCTGTGGAAGAAACAATCTAGAAAAGGATATAAGAATGACCCGTCACCACCAGTATAGCAATGATTTCCCTTGAAAAAAACAATTTACCTCTTTTCAAATAACCAGCATACGAACCTGAAGGAAACATGATAAAACCGTATATCTCAGTGTATGAACTGTGTAAAGGCTGAAATAAATGTGCAAATGTGTAAAAGGCTGAAGCTCAAGTACAACCTCTAGTATCAGATTTAAGCATCACAATGTTACTGACAAAACAAATCTGTGAGCACATCCGAATTCCACGTGCTTTACTCTACAATAAAAGATCTTAAAAAATCGTATTAACAAGATTACTAAACATATATTCGGTTTCATCAAAAAGATTATTAGCTACTGATACATTTTGTTTTTAGTCAGCTTGGTGCAATGTCTGCTAGCTATTTCTTGAGTTTGATATCTTGGGCACACACAAACAAAAAAGTAGTACTGTTATTTTGTGAGAATGCTTTCTTTTTTTGTCTCTCAGCATGTAGTGATGCTTGCACACAAATTCTTATTGGAGCCAGGTGTTACTTTCCTAGAATTGAATAAGAGAATTACTTCAATGATTTATCGTGTCCTACCCAGTAGTTAGCGCATAGAGAGATTGATAAGCTGTTGCTAGTGCTACAAAAGGTCCTTTTTCTAGTAGTGCAAATAAACAAAAGAAGCATAATCTTATTCGTTGCATCTCTAGATGCCCATCTCAATATCCCCTATTTTAGTATTCGAACAGCAATTGTAACCTGTCTATGCACGTGAGTTTTGAGTTCATTCTTTTTCCACCCAAACAGTAGTAGAGGATATACGTTATTGCTTCTAATTTCATTCTTTATTCCATTGCATTAGCTCAAAAACTGCAAGCTACCAGTTTGCTATTCCAATGAAGTAGGCCAAACATGACATTTCTCCTAATCAATTCAGAAAGCATGTTTTCACATAGTCTTTTCTACAGCCTGTTGAGGCATTTTGTCAGACAACTTGCAGGTGTCTGTCTATACAGGAGGCAATAGTAATTGAAAATCATACCAGAAAATTTATCTCTAGGAATATTACCCCCGAAATTCCTATGTCCACGCCATTTTGTCAGAAGTCTTGCATGTGTATACAGAAGGAGAGGAGTTCACGAATCAAATAAAAGCAGTTCGACAATCAAATACCACGTAGAAGGATGAACCATGACAATTAAAGGAGGAGGCCCAGCTACCATGTTCAAGGTTGCGGCGGTGATGAAGTTTTTGGGGGTGGCTGCGCTGTGGTACAGGAGGTGGTGGAGGGGTCTTGAAGGAAAGAAGCCAACAACGACCTAGAAGGGAGATGTCAAGGTCCTGAAATGCCAAGCAGGGTGACAGCGGCGGTGGCAATGGAATAATGGTGTTAGCGGTGCCGCGTGGATGGGCGACGAGGTACGGGGAGGAGGGGCTATGGAGGCGGCGCCGTTGAAAGGACGAGCGGTCGGAGGGGACCGCGTCAATGGCGACCGCGAGGTGGCGGCCGTGGATGGGGAGTGCGTTTGAGCCCCGGAGGTTGGCACGTGGCGCGTCGTTGGCGACCTACTCCCTCCGTTCTCAAATAAGTGGACATCTAGAAATTTTAAGACAAATTATGGAGAGTAGTAGAAAATGCATTGGGAAAATACAAGCCACCATTTCTCTCCTCTTTAATTATCCCACCTCCAATGAGCTAAGTGCATGTAGAAAAAAAGGAGACCATGTGTTGAATGTTATTGGGCTTGATTCCTGTGCGATGAGAGAGAAGCATTATTATCTACTTTTAAGTGCATTGGGAAAGTAGAAGTACACTCTTTTGTGGAAAAATTTGAATGCTAAACGTCCACTTATTCGAGAACGGAGGGAGTAGGTCGAGACGGCGGGTGTGGGCTGGCAAGCCGGAACCCTAGCCGTGAGCGGCTCCACGCGAGAAAGGAAGAGAGAATGCCTGGGAAAGGGAACGATTTGCTTTAGACGCACAGTTTGATTGGGCCGGCCATGTTAGCGATGGCAGACGAAAGATGGCAGAAATTTCTGCCTGTTACACGTACCTAAGAACTCCCATTTATAAAGATTGGTGCATTTCCACGAGTGTTTTTCTGCAGCTGGATGTGCTGGACTGCTGCCCATAGTTCAGTGAATTGCTGCACAGCTGCCGCACTGATCATCACTTTGAAGTGTCGCACCCAACGCCCAGCCATCAGGGCTTGGTGCACCGTCAGGTTTCGTATGGTACAAGCAGAAAACAGCTCTGGCCATACGCACCTTTAGCGGCCGATCTAATAACCAGGCGTCATGCCAAAAGCTTTCCAATCGTGATCGTTATTGTTGGAGGCGGAAACGATGCCCCTTTAGAGGCTCGGGTTACGTGTTATATAGGGGTGAGAAGAGCCCTCACCGTGGCGTACATAGGGCTACCGTAGTGGACGGTGTACTACACCGTACCAATACGGTATTGATACATGAAAACATATTATCTCTAACAGCCCTCCTTAATCTAAACTGCTAGCAGATTTAGATTACGCCTAAACTCATGAAGACTAGGAACAGGAAGAGCTTTAGTAAAGCCATCTGCAACTTGATCCTTGCTTGATATAAACTTGATGTCCAGATTTTTGCTTGCAACTCGTTCACGAACAAAGTGAAAATCAATCTCGATATGCTTAGTGCGGGCATGAAAAATTGGATTTGCAGACAAGTAAGTGGCACCCAAGTTATCACACCATAAACATGGTCTTTCCTGTAGTTTTACTCCAAGTTCTTTGAGGAGAGCTTCAACCCAAATAAGTTCAGCCGTTGCATTTGCAAGTGCTTTATATTCTGCTTCTGTACTTGATCGTGAAACTGTAGCCTGTTTCTTAGCATTCCAGGAGACCAAATTCAGTCCAACAAAAATGGCAAACCCTCCAGTGGAACGCCTGTCATCAATACATCCAGCCCAGTCTGCATCTGAAAAAGCACTCAACAATGTAGAAGAAGAATTTTGAAACGTGATGCCAAGCTTTAATGTGCCACTAACATATCTGAGAATTCTCTTGACAGCTATCCAATGAGAGGTCATAGGAGCATGAAGATACTGACAAACCTTATTGACAGAAAAGGACAAGTCAGGTCATGTCAATGTGAGGTATTGAAGGGCACCCACAATGCTACGGTACTGAGTGCAGTCTTCGGAATTAAGTGGCTGTCCATTCGTCAGGGATAACTTTTCTATTGTTGAGAGAGGTGTAGGAGCTGGTTTACAACCGCACATACCAGCCTTAGCTAACAACTCGGTGGCATACTTTGTTTGTGAAAGAAGAAGACCATCTGAAATTTTATTAACTTCAATTTCAAGAAAGAAGTGCAAATCTCCAAGATCCTTGATGGCAAAATGAACATTGAGCTCCTTGAGCAAAACTGTGATGGCTGAATCAGATGAACTTGTAACAATAATATCATCAACATAGATCAGGACATAAATGATAACATCAAACTTGTGATAAAGAAACAAAGATGTATCAGCTTTTGAAGGTATAAATCCAAGGTCATGAAGCTTGGAGCTCAACCTAGAGAACCAAGCACGAGGAGCCTGTTTAAGACCATATAGAGCTTTGTCAAGTTTGCATATGTGATGGGGGGCATTGGGATTTTCAAAACCTGGGGTTGTAAACCTCCTCTTTCAGAACACCATGTAAAAACGCGTTCTTAACATCTAGCTGCCGTAAACTCCAACCACGAGAAACTGAGACTGCTAAGACAGTACGAATAGTAGCTGCTTTAACGACAGGGCTGAAAGTATCCTCATAGTCAATACCGTACCTTTGCTTGAAGCCCTTGGCAACAAGACGAGCTTTATACCTGTCAATGGTACCATCAGAAAGTCTCTTGATGCGATACACCCATTTGCAGTCAATCAGATTCTTGGTGGAGTTGGAGGGAACAAGGTGCCATGTTTGATTTGCAATAAGAGCATCATATTCTTCTTTCATTGCATGACGCCATTGTGGATGATCAAGTGCTTCCGAGAGGGAACGAGGTTCACCTGTGTAAGCAACAAGACCATACAACATAGTTCTGCCTTTGGTAGAATAACGTACAGTACCATCGGTGATTTTTTTTGGTTTGCGTATACCTTGTTTTAGTCGGGTGCGAAGACCGGCCACAGGCTGGGCAGCAGCAGACGGCGGTACAGTGGATCCATCCAGCGCTGGATCCAGTGCAGCAGTGGCGGAAGACCCACCAGCAGCAGTCGTCGACGCGTCGGGCTCGGGTTGGTGCGCTGTGTCACCAGGCGAAGGAGAGGGTGACGCGGGAGGCGGTGTGGCGCTGGCGGACCCGCCTGGCGATGCACGTGGGGACGAAACCGAGGCCCGGCTCTCCGTGGGATTGGACGCGGCAGAGGACGACGCGTCGTCAGGGGAATCTTCCCCGGGATCAGTGAACTCGTGATCCGAGGCTGATGCCGGATCAGCTTCGGGATCCGTGTTGTTGTCTTGATGCAGCAAGGTTGCAGCTGATGTTTCTTGCTCGTTTGACTCCATTTCTGGTCCGTTTTCAGTGAAATTTTCTTCTGTGTGCTCGTGTGCAGAAGCATTATCATCCACATCAACTTGTTCCTCATGTTCCTGGTCATGGTTAGTAACAACAAGGATGATAGGCAAAGGCATGTGATCATTTGTTTGTACATCCCCAATATTTGGTGTGTTAGATGGTGAATCTTTCGGAAGTAACAGAATTTCAGCACGCAAACGTCTACCAGCATTAGGATGTAAAGTGGCAAAGGGAAAGACGTTTTCATCAAACACAACGTCACGAGATACATAAACACGTCCCGCGGACACATTGAGACATTTGACACCTTTGTGACGAGGACTATAGCCAAGAAAGACACAACGTGTGGAACGGAAGGCAAGTTTGCGTTTGTTGTAGGGTCGAAGATTGGGCCAACAAGCACAACCAAAAAACACGCAGGGACTCATAGTTGGGTTTTGTATGCATGAGACGCTCAACCGGGGTGTCAAAATTAATAACTTTACTAGGAAGCAAGTTGATAAGAAACGTGGCTGTAAGGAAGGCTTCATCCCAAAATTTAAGAGGCTTGGATGCATTTGCTAGAAGAGATAAACCAACTTCAACAATGTGACGATGTTTTCTTTCAGCTGAACCATTTTGCTGATGTGCATGGGGACATGAAACATGATGGGAAATGCCAACTTTTTGAAAGAAACCATGGAGTTTTTCATATTCACCACCCCAATCAGTTAGCATAGTTTTGATCTTTCTATCAAATTTGCGTTCAACAAATTGCTGAAAATTGAGGAAAACTTGATAAACATCAGAACGATTTTTGAGCAAGTAAATCCATGTGAATTTGCTGTAATCATCAATAAAACTCACATAATATAAATGTTTGCCAACTGAGGCAGGTGCTGGACCCCATACATCAGAAAACACTTGTTCCAAAGGAACAGTGGAGACACTGGTGGAAATAGGATATGGCAACTGATAACTCTTAGCTAATTGACAGGCATCCCAAACATGAGCATTTATTTCTGGAGTATGAGAGAGTTCATTTTTCCTAATGATTTGTTGAACCACAAATGAAGATGCATGGCCTACGCGACGATGCCACGTAGAAGACGACGGCTTTATTGTGATAAAGGCTTGCTTGGAAGACCCACTAGAGATAGGCACTAGGGGATAGAGGCCACCATGACAGGGACCCTCAAACAGAACCGTCTTTGTTTCCTGGTCCTTGATCAAAAACAAAGAAGGATGGAACTCAATGAACACATTATTATCAAGTGTGAGTTTATGAACGGATAACAGATTTTTGGATGAAGTGGGAACATGTAAAACGTTATTTAGATGCAAGGAACTATTGGGGTTATGTAAAACAGAATGACCAACATGTGAAATTTGCATACCATGACCATTGGCCGTGTGAACCATCTCGCGGCCTCGATACTTCTCGTGCGTGGACAGCTTGCTCAGCTCGCCAGTGATATGATCAGTGGCTCCAGTGTCCGGATACCAGTTGGTATCCACACCATAAGAGGCAACATTGGCGGTCTTGTCTTTGTGATCAACGTCATCATCATCGGAGTCGTCACGGTCCTGATAGCGCCACCAGCACTCACTAGCTGGGTGGCCGTGAATCTTGCATATTTGGCAGGTGATGTCGATGTAGGGCGTAGGAGCACGGTCTTGACGGCGACGGCCACCATCGCGGCTGTCACGGCGATCCATGCGACGGTCTCCACCGTGGTCACGACGGCCTCGGCCATCAGTGCGACCACGGGAGCCGCGATCATCATCCCAGCGACGGTAGCCACGGTCGTCGTTGTGGCGATAGAAGCCACGGTCATCGTTGCCGCGGTAGTAACCACGGCCGCGATCATCATCGTTGAGGCTGCGGTAGCCGCGATCATCATCTCCACGGCGAGAGCCGCGGTCATCATCCCCGCGCCCGCGGTCACCATGGGAACGACCACGACGAGCAAGGTTAGCAGAAGAGGTGAACGTGTCACCGATGTCCTGAAGCATGGTCTGGCGAATATCATGAGCATAAATTTGATCATACAGTTCATCTAAGGTTGTATTTGGATTGCCGTGTACTGCTGCAACAACATTGTTGTAGGAACCATCTAAGCCATTGAGTATGTATCCAACTAGTTCACCATCATCTACCTCTTTTCCAAGTGAGATCAGCTCAGAACTAAATCCTTTCATCTTAGCGAAATACTGGGCAGCCGTAAGAGAGTTTTTCTTGGTGCTATTGAGTTGTCCACGAAGGTGATTCACCTTGGCTAGGGACTGTGTGGAAAACATAGCAGAGATGACTGCCCAAACCGACTCGGACGTCTCCAGGCCGACAACATGAGCAAGGATGTCGGGGAGAGCAAGTTGATGAGGTACTGCAGGACAGCTTGATCACGTGCAATCCATGCGGCATACTCCGGGTTAGGGACACGCTGCTTCGTCTTCTCCGAGTCTTCAACTTCGACGTGCTTGGCGGGAGCACGATCGCTGCCGTCGAGGAGCCCGGTGACCTGTGCACCGCGGAGGGCAGGGAAGACAAGAGTCTTCCAAAACAGGAAGTTCCCGCGCGTGAGCTTCTGCGACGGGGGAGCTCCGAGGGAGGCAGCGACGGACGGCACCGAGTGTGAGGAGGACGCCATCGGTGCAAGGTGCGGCGGCGGCAAAATATGCGGCGGCGGCGAGGTTTTGATCTTGAGTCGTGGGTCGTGTTTTTGGTTTTGGCTCGTAGGGTTTTAGATCGTGGTTTTGGCTCGTAGGGTTTTAGATCGTGGGTCGTGGCTTGATGCGGCGGCAGCAAAGCTTGCGGCGGCGGCTTGATCTTAGTTTGTAGGTCGTGTGTCTTGGGGCGGCGGCTGCAGATTGCGGCGGCGGCAGGTCGTAGGTTATTGTTTTGTGGCGGCGGCGGCCAAGGAAGGCTGGCGGCGGCGACAGAGATCGTTCGGCGGCTAGGTTAGGAAGAGGCTAGGCTCTGATACCATATTGTTGGAGGCGGAAACGATGCCCCTTTGGGGGCTCGGGTTACGTGTTATATAGGGGTGAGAAGAGCCCTCACCGTGGCGTACATAGGGCTACCGTAGTGGGCGGTGTACTACACCGTACCAATACGGTATTGATACATGAAAACATATTATCTCTAACAATCGTCACAGAGGCTGCATATAGCGGACGAGCTTCCTTGTCCACCGGCAGAGGCAATCCAATCCATGGCTTGGCCGGCTGCAACCAGAGGTATTCCACAGCCAGCGAAGGCGCGCGCAACGCAGTTCCTTGCATGAGCAAGTTTTTAATGCCCAACCCACTAAAGCATTTGGGCGAGCAAGCTAGGGCCCAGTTAACAAGGCATCTACTCCCAGAAGCATCATCTTTGTTGGCCCAGAGGAAGTTCCTAATGATTTTATTGATTCCTTTACTAGCTATATGCTCGTGCGATGCTACGGGTTGATTTTTATTGTATAGTTTTAGCCCATTCAATAATTACTTTTTCACCAGCATTGCTATATGCCCGTAGCATCGCTAACGTTATCCAGCGTAGCCCAGCCATTCGATGGAGCACGATGGTTCTGTTAAAATTATTGATGGAGCACGATGTTCATAAATCAAAATCGCAAAACAAGTTGGAGAAAGACTTTTGAAAAAATGATTCTACAAAGTATCCAACTGAAATGAACTTATTTAACAGAACCATCAAACTGGAACTGAACATATCTATTTGAAATGTTTGGCTTTTAGCTACACAACAATTATGCTTCTAAAATTTTCGCACCGGCTACCTGCATCTCCCTTCTTTGTGCGGCTGCTTCCGTTGCCTCGCCGTCCGCCATTTCCTTTTCCTCCTTGATCTAACTGACGGCAATGAAAATACTGGTGCATCAACGCAGTCGGATGCCTCATTTGTTCGACGAGTCTAGCTTTAATAAATAGAAGACGCTTTTATTTGGAGCACTGGAAAATTTCTTTGGTCATGATTGTGAACATGTAATCATTCACACGGTATATCAACTGGGATATCAAATAATTAAAAATTATAATGTACATGATAAGCAGGCCTTTAGAGTAATTGTCGTCATGCACATATTATGCTGCGTGGTGAACTTAAGTGCAACAAATGAAACAATAAGTCTGCTTATCGTTTCTCTCAAGAATGCAGATGCTACAATTGCAACCCAACGACCATAATAAGGCTTCTCTTTGTAGTTCTCATTGCTAAAGTTTTGTAAGCTAGCGTTACTTTTCCCACGCATAAAAAAACAAAGTAGGTACAGATGGAGAACGCACCGTAATGCAGGGCCACTAAATAAATTGTCCCCTAACCTGAATAACAAATTCCTAGGCAGTTCTCCCTATAATTGAACAAGCCCATCCACTAAACAAAAATATAAGCATTGAGCCTAGTAAGCCAAACCTCTGGAATTTCTATATCAACATGCAGTTCATTGTGCAAAGCCGCTCTATATGTTATAAGCACCCAAGTTTAGTACCCATGTATCTTAATTCTTAAGTAATATACAAGTTTTACAGTACTTGGTAATTTTAACAACCATCCATCCGCTTAAATCTAACGGTGGGAAAATAGGAGCTACCTAAAACTACCAGAAGAAAACTACCTGAAACTACCAAAATTGAATTATTTTTTATGTGATATTAAAAGGGTATTTAGGTAATTCGTCCCCCCGTCCCCACTCTCTGAATGCCGCCGCTGCCCCCACTTCTCTGATCCGTCCGCTGTGTGATCCGCCGCCGCTTCCACAAATGGACTCCACCCTCCCGAAAATTGCCGCCGGCAACATATTCTCCTCGTGGGTGGCCAAATCGGCGGCTAGGCGGGCCTGGGAGGCTGGTCGCCGAGCAGCAGATCCCCGCCGACGCCGGCACCGAGGGGATCCCGGAAAAGCAGGAGCCAGGAGAGGCCGACGCTGGCAGGTCATCGGCGGCGGCGGTGCTGAACAGGGACGACCGGGTGAGCGTTTATCTCGTGGGCAGCAGCAGTACCGGCCACCTGCACCGTCGCCGGACCTCTCCACCTCTCCGGCAGCAGGTCGTCTCGGGCACCATGGACGGCCTTTGGCAACCAGTGGCGAGGAGGAGCCGTTGGTGTAGGAGGACTAGGCATCCAGTTGATCGCTGTCTAGCGCGTCGTCTCCGCCGTGCTCGTCTGCGTGAGCCACGGCTCGGATGGGACCAAGAGCACCGTGCCGGCGGTGTTCGTGGCCTGGTTCGCGCTACAACTGTCGTTTTCGGCGGTCTGAAGATCGGAGATGCACTCTGCGCTCCAGAAGTTAAGTAGGCTTATAAAGTAAGCTTCTTGATTGATTTGCTTATAGAATCTGAACTGCTATTGTGTTTAATCATCATTAAAACCTTGTGGGTTGGGTTGCAATGTCTGCACAGTATTTGCTTGCACAAGTAACTGGTCCTAAACCTGTAGTAGAGAAATCCATAATTTTCATATAGAAAATCATGTCATTTACCTATCTAGGAACAAAGGTAGCTTAAGGAAGGGCGCAAATCATGTTATGTTTCATACTCACTCCGTTTCAAAATATAAGTCGCGCTATTTTTGTGCTGGTCTTTGAGATTCAACTTTGACCACTAATATATACTAAATTATATGGATTGAGAATGTATAAATGGTACCGTTGGATTCGTCTTGCAAAATTCTTTCGTTTCATATATCATTATACTAATTTTGTGGAAATACTATAAGTACAAATCGTGGTCAAAGTTACACGCCGTTGACCAGCGAAATTAAAGGGCGCATTGTATTTTGGGATGGAGGGAGTATTATATTTGTCTGATGCTTGCATTTGAAAGAATACGTTTGTGAAATTTAGAAGATAGTCTTGCTTCTTAGAAGCTGAAAAACATGGGTGTATGACTTCTGTAGGAATGTTGCTGCTTACAAGCTGAAAAACAAGGATATATGATAGTAAATACGGTTATGCCTAACAGATATGCACATGTCCTTTATAAATGCAGTCTAGAACTATTGACTTCCCATGATACTCATTTGTAGAATTATTTGTAACATAGCATATACTGATCTCTGTTTCATTCCTTTTAGGCGTGAGGGCAGGTGATAATGATGAGAGTGCTAAACAGCTGGAAAAATGAAAGGTTTCTGATCAAGTGTTTTCTACTTGCAGTATGCAGGTTCAGCCTGGGATGAGCTTAAGCATATTAGACAAGCTGTTAACTTGCTCGCACGCACAGCGGGGATGGTGGCGCTGGAGAGGCAGTTCCGCCGGCGCTCGTTGTTCGTGACCATTGAAAGCGAGTGGCGCGTCACGCGGCTCTGGAGCAGCAGTGTGACGTCACGGTGGTGACAGTGGAGGTGTCGTGCCCAAAAGCCTCACTGGAACGGTGCCGGCGCCTCCTCCGCTGCCTGTGCAGCCCAGCTCGGACGACTAAGTCGAATCACCTCTGCCTCCAAGCTCCCCGACAGAGAAGCGCACACATGATTACAATTTTCTTGTCCATGTTAAATAATTGATCGACCGTGGCCCTTTGCTATCAGAGGGTTTTTACCCTGAGCTTGAAGAAGCACAAGTTCAAGACCTGGCGCGGCAAGATGGATGGTGCAGCGCCTGGTGATCATGGCTATGTATGAATGTTGAACATCTATGTTATTCTAGTCCGATCGAGTTAGTTGTCAAGTTCAGCAATGTGTGTGTTCTCTGTATGTTATTCTGGTTGTAATGTGTGGGTGGCTGCTGAACATGCAAGTGGTGTAAGCTGGTACTATGTGTTCGGTTATGTAAGATGGTACTATCAATGAATTCTGGTTGTGTAAGCTGGTACTATGAATCTCTACAATATCTAAGCTCCCTAGGATTTGAGCTCCTAGGTTGAGCCACGTGGCAGCCTCTCATTGGTTCATGCTAAATACACTGGTGTACATCAAATTGAGGTTAAAATAATAATATCCGTTGGTTTAGTTGAACACACAAAATTTAGAGATGAATTTTCTAACAACCGCACATGAATCACGAGCCGCTCTTCACTTAGACCATCTCCAATAGCTTAAATATTTTAGGGTTTAACTATTTTAGGACATATGAGGCAAAAAAAAAAAAACGTTTCTCCAACAGATGTAATTGATGTAAATTTTGTTCAAATTTATTTCGAGCAGTCCAAAAAAATACCTTATGCTGCAAAATACAACACTTGGGTTGCTGCTAAACAGAAAAAGGGCAACGTGGGCACGCCAACTGCTAATTGAAAGTTTCATGTCGGCCTCCCGCCACTTCTCTGGTGACCGCGCTGCCTCCTCTCCCATCGCTTTAGCCTCGAACTGGCCGCTCCGTCACACCTTATGCTAATTTGGCCGTGAATTCGCCGCCTTTGATCAAAGGCATAGTAGGGATTTGACCTTGAGGGTTGTCGTTGCTCTCCTCCCCCACGCGGCTATCATCGCTTCCTGGTTGTCCATAGCTTCAGCCGACGAGCCACCCGAGCAACCCTCCTCTCCTCCCCTCCTCACCGTGCCTCGTCCTTCCCTACAAGCACGCGCACGAGCGGCGCATGCAAGCTCTACCACCGGCTGTACCTCGACTAATCCCCGCCTCACTATGACTCCTCTGCCTCCATACACCAGGCGCAGGGCTCGCCTCATTCGAAGATTAAGAAATTCAAAGTTGTTACTTTTGCATTATATGGGTTATATTGCAGATACCTGGCCACCTACAATAGTTGCATGCAAAAAGGTTATGCGAAATGCAACACTTGGGTTGCTGTTATATGGAAAAAGGGCAACGTGTGCACTCCAACTGGTAATTGAAAGTTTGATGTTACCCTCCCGCCTCTTCTCTGGTGACCGCACTGCCTCCTCTCCCATCGCTTTGGCCTCGAACTTGCCGCTTCGTCACAACTCTTATCGATTTGGCTGTGAATTCAGCACCTTTGATCGAAGGAACAGTAGGGATTCTACCTTTAGGGCCGTCGTTGCTATCCTCCCCACGCGGCCACCATCGCTTCCTGGTTGTCCATAGCTTCAGCCGACGAGCCACCCGAGCAACCCTCCTCTCCACCCCTCCTCACCGTGCCTCCTCCTTCCCTACAAGCACGCCCACGAGCGACACATGTAAGCTCTACCTCTGGCTGCACCTCGACCAACCCCCGCCTCGCTAAGACTCCTTTGCCTCCATGCACCAGGCGCAGGGCTCGCCTCGAACGGAGATTAAGAAATTAAAAGTTGATACTTGTGCATTATATGGTTTATACTGTTGATACCTGGCCACCTACAATAGTTACCTATAAAAAGACCCATCGCTTTGGCCTCGAACTTGCCGCTCCGTCACAACTCTCATCGGTTTGGCCGTGAATTCAGCACCTTTGATCGAAGGAACAATAGGGATTCGACCTTTAGGGTTGTCGTTGCTCTCCTCCCCACGCGGCCACCATCGCTTCCTGGTTGTCCATAGCTTCAGCCGACGAGCCACCCGAGCAACCCTCCTCTCCACCCCTCCTCACCGTGCCTCCTCCTTCCCTACAAGCACGCGCACGAGCCACGCATGTAAGCTCTGCCTCTGGCTGCACCTCGACCAACCCCGCCTCGCTAAGATTCCTCTGCCTCCATGCACCAGGCGCAGGGCTCGCCTCGAACGGAGATTAAGAAATTAAAAGTTGGTACTTGTGCATTATATGGTTTATACTGCTGATACCTGGCCACCTACAATAGTTGCCTATAAAAAGATCATGAATTTGTACCTGATCTGAGCGACTAATGTTACTCAAATAACATGTCATGTATTGATTACCGTAATAGTACCCTTGAGCGCAGCAAAGCGCGCCATCCTCTTCTAGTTTTATTTAATCTGGTTTGGCTGTTCTGCAGGCGCCGGCGATGTATGTTTGCGTTTGGCAAATTTGGGGGGGGGGGGGGGGGGGGGGGGGGGGGGGGAAGAGCTGGACCGTTGCGGTAGGTCAGGCATGCTGCTGCCGTTGCCCGTTCACGCACGCTGTCATGGAAGCGTCACGGGCGCCGCATGTTTCGAGTGGGCGAGTCATGGCTTGGTGGCCTTCCTCCGACTACACTGTCCCATATAATCCGCTGGATAATCGTAACTCAACGCCGACGGCAATTAGATAGGAAAATGGAACGAAAGGAAACCGTAGGAACATGGTTACGTTGACAGAGAGATTGATGTGAGTTGCAAGCTGATGAAAGTTTTGGTTGCTACTCCATCTGTATCAAGACTTTCTAACCTTTTTGATTTTGTCTTGGTTCGTTCTTAAATGGGTAAATTAACACACTACAATGTGTTTATATATGTACGAATGAGGACAAAACCAAAAAGTCCAGAAAATCTTACACTTTAATTCGGAGGGAGTACTTGTTTGCCTTGGTGGTGCGTCACGCATCAGGTGTTCTGGGCCAGGAGTGGAGCCAGCTCGTTCATTGTTCGTGAGAAGCCGTTGAAGTATGAGATGATACATGAAAATAATACGAGAACTGTGTTTTATTTGTAGGGAAATGAAAACCGCAAAATAATACAGTAATTAGGGGGTGGAAAATACAAATAGAAACCACGGTACGAGTAGCATGGCACGAGCTTGGGCCGGATCTTCCGAGCTTCTTTGCACAAATGGTCGGTACACTTGTCTAGCACTCCATTGTGGCCCAGTTTTGTTGGCCACAAGTCTGATCCAGTAAAGCCTTTACTGGACAACACCATTGAGCTCAGCCTTTGGTTTTTCTTTTTTTTTGGGTGAAGGCCTCTGTCAATTGACAACGCCTTGCTCAGCTGCACTACGTGCCTTCGCCTCCGACTGCATGGAAGTGGTGCAAGGACTGCAGGAGCGAAGCATGGGTCTATTCGGCCATGTCCTGCAGGAAGTTGCCGATACTTCGCGTCTACGCGGAGGTGTTACCTTCTACCATGAAGGTCGTAGCTCGAACTATGAAGCTCATAACCTAGCGCGGCTAGCGACATCGCTGCCTGCTGGTCACCATGTCTGGCTAGGTTTAGGCCAGAAAGCTAGAATCTTCCTGTAAACATTTTGGTGAACAATTAATAAACACTAGTAGGAAAAGGCTTATAGCCACCAGCGTACCGCTGGCGGACAGAAGTTTCGTCCGCCAGCGCTACGACCGCTGGCGGGCGGTTTTTCGTGTCCGCCACTGGTTCTGGACGTAACGCTGGCGGACGGAACACTGCCCGCCAGCGGTAGGAGCAGAAATCTGGGAGGAGGCGGGGCAAACTACCGCTGGCGGGCACATAACATGCCCGCCAGAGATACTTAACGTACCGCTGGCGGACGCAAGGTAGGGGCCGCCAGCAGTAGTGGATGCGGCTGAGCTCAGTTCGGAAAAAAAATAGTGAGTACCGCTGGCGGGCAGGCTAAATGGTACGCCAGTGGTCAGTTAGGTACCGCTGGCGGGCACACTAGATCGTCCGCCAGCGCTAAGTTTGCCTGTAATACAAATAACTAGGAAAATTATATTTATAAAAACAATCTATAAATTTCCTTAGGAACCATTGCTTCCTATACCAAGACACACCTATGTGTCGAATATGAGCACTTTATCACAAACTATGCGTTGAGAATTAACATAACTTGGTCATTTTGATCGAATTGATCACTTGTAGATGTTTCTACATGATAGTGCTTTTTGTGAAGAATGTTTGTGAAACTTTTGTCGAAAATCAAGTTTATCATTTCACATAGCAACTAGTACACTGACAATGGTTTCCCGGCTTCCCGGCTTCACGGTTAATTATTCTTCCCAGTTTCGCGCGCGGCTTCACGGTTTCCCCCGCGCTTTCCCGGCTTTCTCCGGTAAATCGAAATTACAAATTAAAGTAATTAATATTTATGATGAATTCGATCGATCGAAAAAATGCATGATATGAAATCCAAATATTTCGATCCTTAATTAATATTGCAACCGGATACATATATATGAGAGAAGACACAACGGCATGCGCACACACACATCGATCTAGCTATATAGACTACTCATGCATCAACGACATTAAGACGGTCGCCATTGGTATTATAGCCACTTAGACTATCCCACTTCCGCGCAATCTCGAAGCCGAGGCGAGCGTCAAGAGCGGCGTACTCGACTTGCTCGTAGCTTAATGGCACGTTGCCCCATCCACGAATCCGGAGGTCTTCTTCGTCGTTGTCGTTCTTGTCGTCGTTCTTCTTCTTCTTCTTCTTCTCGGCCAGTTTTGTCCCAATGATAGCATTGGAGAGAGCAACAAGACTCGGAGTAGGATTGCCGGTTGGGTTCCGCCTATCCCTCTGGAGGTCGACCGCGGACGGAATTTCAATTCCGTAGCAGCGCAGCATCCGCAAGTCATTGTGGATAGCCACGCCGTAAAACTTGATGGTCTTGTCACCTAAGAAATCCACGAGGAGCTGCGGCTTCCGATCAGCCCAGCAGATCTGGAAGACAAGTGTCTCGGTCGCCACCGAGAGTTGAAGGACGGCGGCGCGCTGCTGTTTCTCGGGTGGAAGATTCTTCTGTGGACCCGGTAGAGCGTCGGTGAACTCGCAGTCGAGTCCAACGCACTTGATCGGTGCGGCGTCGAGATATAACTTCTTCACGTCGCGGATCCACCTCTCCACGCGTGATGCACGGAGGGTGACCCACACCTTGAACCTCATACCCTCCTTGGGGAAGTAGTACAACCGAGACCGAGGCCGAGGCCATGGAACGCGCGCGAGTGGTTGATCCATTGGAAATATATAGTAGAGAGAGAGGATTAGAGAGAGATTTGTGTGTGCTTAGGCCATGGATTAGTGGCCTTTTATATAGGGTGGAGAGGGAGGCCGGTGGGCAGAGAGGGAGGCCAGCGGCCGGGCAGCAATCAAAACGGCGGCGGCTGATCATCTTCCAATGCACAATTAAAACGGCGGCGAGACCGATCATCTTCCAAATGCACAATTAAAACGGCGGCCGGCGACCGATCATCTTCCAAATTAATTGAAGCGCGCACAACGGCGCAGGAGACGAAAAGTGTGAAAGCGCACGAAAGCGCGGGAGACAAAAAGTTTTTGAAATAATAAACGAAAAATAGAAAAACAGAAAATAAAAATAACAGACCTTACCGCTGGCGGACGGATAACGACGTCCGCCAGCGGTATATTTCGGCCACTTGCATGTGGGGCCCGCCCGCGCCCTTTTCTCCGTCCGCCAGCGGTATGTGTGGCCACTTACATGTGGCCCCTGCGCGGTTCCCTCCCCATTTTTCCCCACGCGCGCCCTCTCCCTCTCCAAATTTCCCCACTCCCGCCGCCGCCTCCCGCGCCGCCTCTGCTCGCCGTCGCCACCGGCCGCCGCCCACGCCACCCCGAGCGCCCACGCCGTCCTCCTCTCTCGCGCCTTCGCCGCCCTTCTCTCTCGCGCGTCCACGCCTCCCCAACGAACGCCGACGCGCCCACGTCTACGGCCGGCCGCCCCCGCATCGACCTCCCCGACCGCGACCGTGACTGCGGCAACGACACCGTCGACGGCCCCGAGCGCCCCCCGCACCTCAGCCCGCCGCCCGGCCAAGGTAAGCTGGCCGCACCCCTCCTCTCCTCCTAGCTAGCACCCACACCCACAAGGTGTTTGTGGGTTTGCCCGACCCAATATTTTGATAGATTAGGGTTTCAAAATTAAGAATGTGTGCGGCATTGTGGCTGTTTGTGGCATTTCAAATATGTTTGCCTTTGTGGAGATGATATATGTGTGCGGCATTGTGGAGATGATATATATATATGTGCGGCATTGTCGTTGCGAATGCGGTCTTGTGTGGTGGTGAAATGTTTGCAGGTACCCTAGAGACCCTTGAGATTGCCGGAATGTTGATTAATTTCCATTCCGGCAAATTCGGGTACTCCATATTACATAATTTTAGCAAAGGTCATGCCGAATTTTTTCGTGAAATTTGGCATGACTTGCTAAAATTATGACATATGGAGTACCCGAACTTTTCATCACCATCCAAGTGAATTTTTCCTTACAGTGTTGTTTTACTAACTACGAATTTTTGTGTGTGCGCGCAGATGGCTAACAATATGGAGGCCGGGACTTCTCGAGGTGGAGTCAACGAGCCGGATCCATATTTGAAGATGGTTCGGAAGTCAATCGACGCCGAGATGGATTTGGAGAACAATTCCGATGCCGAGATGGATGTGCCGAACAATTCCGATGCCGAGACCACATCTCGTGACGTCGAAGGTGGCGAAGAGGGCACATCTGGTGGAGGTGGCCCCGAGACCACTTCTGCTGGCCGTGGAGGTGGCCCCGAGACCACTTCTGCTGGCCGTGGAGGTGGCCCCGAGACCTCATCTGCTGTCGAAGAGAGTGGTAACGAGACCACATCTGCTGGCGGAACAACGCGTGAACGTAAGCCAAGACGCCGAAACAAGCTAGGTAGCGGTCGACTGACATTTACTGAGGTGAACCCACATGGGCTTCCTACGGAGCCAGATAAATATGCAAAAGGGTACGGCTTAGCCTTGGGATGCATTGTGCGGGACTTCGGCAACATCACCCAGGAGAACATAAGGGATAAAGAGAACTCACATGTGGCCACACACCTTCTTTCCAAGTTGCACGCATCGTACCGTTTCCCGAAAGACTACGACAACCTTGATTTGAAGGGCAATATCGTAAACACATTCGCTCTCGGCAAGTTCAGCAAAGCCTTTTCAACTTGGAAATCAGATGTGAGAAAGGCCATTGTTGCTGGTGATGATTACGCAAAGATCAACGCCAACTGGCCCTCCATTTCTGAAGAAGACTACAACATTTTCAAGGATAAACAAGACCTAGCTTCAACAAAGGCGCTATCTAAGTGGGGGAAAGATATGCATGGGAAGAATTTAGGTCCCCACAATCTCGGATGTCGTGGATACGACGGGAAAGACCCTATTTGGGAAAAGCAGGACAGAGAAAGGACAGGGCCAGACCCCTATGCCAAGATCAAAGACCCAATGGCGAGACGATATATCAGAGCCCATTACAGGGAAGACCCCAAGAATCCAGGGCAACTTGCCTTGAACGCGACAATCAAGGAACTTGAGAAGAATATTGAGATAGAAGAACAACTTTCTCAAAGCGACTCATCGTCTGTGACGAAGGCCCCGTGGGACACCTCTTTCCACAGGGCGCTAAACAAGAGAAAGAATAAGGAGGTGACACTTCCGCCGCATCGTGGCCGGGTGATCGGGGCCGGAGTTGGTCGCAAACGGTCGCATTACTACCCGGAGTCCAAGGAGGAGCGAAGTGAAAGGAGGGCTAGTTCCATGCAGGCCAACATCGACAGCGCAGTGACAAAGGCCGTGGCTGCCATCCTTCCGACCATATATGAGGAGTTTGGGAGTTGGATTGAGGGGGGGCAAAAAGGACCTAGGCCCGTTCCCAGCTTACCACACAGCATCCAAGGTAGCAACAACTCCAACAATGTTCCACTTGCCAACCCTAATCCTGACAGAGACGAACAAACGCCACCCGCCAACCCTAATCCCGACAGACACGTACATGGCTCCGCAGAGCGTAGCAGCCCGTCCATCTCTTGCACGCCGGGGGCCATCCCCGGTCCGTCGCCATTAGACGAGCTCAACGCCCTCACGGTAATTTAATTAGCCATGTTATATATTACTTCATTCTTGTATGACACCCTATCTAACGCCTTACTTGTGAACGGTGAACAGGCCGACCATACAAGATGCACTTTGCTCCTATTTGTGGACGATGAGATGAAGGAAGTGGCCAAAGCAAGCGTTGAGACACCACTTATCCGCACCCATCTCAAGCGGCCTATTCCTGATGATTGTTATAAGGTTTCATTGGCTCGGGTGTTCCCGGGTTGTGGTTTTTTGGATCCTCCAAATCAACCCCTCGAAGCCGAAAGTGAGTTAAGCCTAGAGCAATGTTTGATTTTTCCCTTGCTATGGCCAAAAGCGCTAATTCGTTTGGACCCTCCCGGGTCGACGCCGCCTGGCCAAGGAAAGGCCACTCCACCAGCTGATGATGAAGACCCCAATGCCTACATGGCGTATTTGGACGATGTCAGTCCTTTTGATCAAGCTGACCGTGATCTGATGATGAATAGTCCTGTGAGCCCTACTCTCCCTGAGAAACATAATGTCACAAAGCGTCTATTCTGTTCTCAACCATTGCCTGAAGCTCATCATCAGCAGTCTGACGGTCTCAGCCAGGGCACACTCAATGATGTGCTCCAAGAGACGATAGCTAAGCTCCCTAAGAAGGTGGTGTCGAAAAAAAGGAAGAAACATGGCGTTGAAGAGTCCATGAGCCAGCCAGTGGAGGGATCTAAGTTGAAGTTGCGCCGAGTTCAGGACAGGATAACCATCCCCGATTGGCATACTACTCATGTGATGGCTAAACCGATCCTGCCGCCGAAGTGGTCCTGTTGCTTGTCTGGGGAGATGAAGGCGCTACATGAACAGGTTCTCTATTGTGAGAGCAAACTTCTCAGGGAAGCACTTCACGTATACCCGGTTTTCATAGCAAAGGTACCAAGGCTTCCCGGCTTTCTCCATGAAAACCCCGGAGACACGCTCTTTGTCAGATTTGATGACATCTTTAACATGTACCACATGAAAGCACTCCACCGATCCATGGTCCGCCTGTTTGTGCTAAGTATGGCGCACCAGCTCCTTAATGATAAGTCGGCCGGAGACATCATGATAATCGACCCCTACTACATGTCCGACTGCTATGTGAGCACCCAGGTGGGTAGGACACGCGTGACAAAGTTCATCGAAGATATCTTCGTTGCAAATACTAGAAAGAACATCTTTCTCATGCCTTACTTTCCCAAGTAAGTCATATATAACATATTTTCGTACGTTTTATCGTTAATTTTGCATAAGTGCGAATGATGGTTTCTTTTCATTGTTTTGTGCAGGAACCAAGACGGCACCCTCATCGTTCTGTACCCTAAAGAGTCGAAGGCCTTCTATCTCGATGCGGGTAGTGAAGAGAAGAAGAAAGACTACAAGCACATCGGTTGTGTTCTCGATGATGCTCTCAACGGTTACTGCTATCAAAATGAAGGCATCGTAAGAAGATTAAACCTTAAGCGAGGCAAGATGTCATTCGTCCACAAAGTGGATCTACCCTGCATCAAGAAGGCGCATGGCAGTCCGACGGAGGCATGGTATGTCATCTATCTGATGGAGCAGTTCTTACGGAATTACCGAAGACTAGAATTTCCAGTTGCTATGGATAAATGGTGCAAAGACATGGCGAAATCCACTGATGCTGATATCCTGGAAAAGTTTGCTCTAATCCAGAAGAGGTTTGCTTCAATAATCTTCACGGATGTTTGTCGTGCAACGCCACCCGGGGTGTTCTACTACGAAGGTGCATTCCCATCTAATGTCGATATACAAAATCGCATAGCACAACAGTGTGACGACAGACCATTCAACTCTCTAAATGGTTCTGAACCGTTCCCGCCGAAGCCAATGTCAAGGCCGACCACGATCAGCCAGAAGTGAAAGGTGTGTTGTCGATTTAGTACTCTTGTTAAATTAAATTGCCTAGCTCTAGTTTACACCATCTCTCTTAAATTGCCTAGCTATAGTCTTCCAATTATACTTCATTCCTTTACAATGCCGATGATTAAAATGATGTGGCGCACTACATGAATTCTGATAGTTTGTTGAACCTTGTATCATGCACACATACAAGTTTGTGCCTCCTACTTGGTTCAACAAGGTTATCAGAATTCCTTGTGTGCTTCCAATAATATTCGAAGTATGAGGCATAATATTTTTTTGAATCTTGTTTTGTCTAAGTCTTCCAATTATACTTCATTCCTTTACAATGCCGATGATTAAAATGATGTGGCGCACTACATGAATTCTGATAGTTTGTTGAACCTTGTATCATGCACACATACAAGTTCTGTGCCTCCTACTTGGTTCAACAAGGTTATCTGAATTCCTTGTGTGCTTCCAATAATATTCGAAGTATGAGGCATAATATTTTTTTGAATCTTGTTTTGTCTAAGTCTTCCAATAATACTTCATTCCTTTACAATGCCGATGATTAAAATGATGTGGCACTATGTGATCCGGAGGCGACGTCAGTGAAACCTGTGATATGCACGAATACACATTTTCTGCATCCCACTGGATTTCACTGACGCCGTCTCTGAATTTGTGTGTCCGAACCTAAGTATGAGGCATGCATTCTTCCAAGGTTGCTTAGTTTATTTTGTGTATACTTTGTTTATTTCTGCACGACATGTGAACAATTTAGTTGCTAGCTAACATTTTTATTTGCCTTTTGTGTATACTTACAAATGAAGAAACTAGTGGGGAAGTTGTCAACGCCAAGAGGACTTGAAGCCACTGAAAGAGAGCAACAACAACCGGATGATCGAAACGCCAACTTCATCGATCGCGCCCTCTCTTAAACATTGTGGTTCTCTATCATTTATGTGATGTATTTGTGTATGACAACTTATGTATTTGTGTATCACATTGTGGTTCTTATTTTGGTATTGTAATGCATGTGATAATGAACTTATGTATTTGTGTATCACAATTTGGTCATCTATATGTGGTACTATTGTCATTTTGGTCGGCTCTACCTGAATATACTGTATTTATATTTGATATATTGCTGTAATACGTTATTTAAAAAAAACAAAAAATACCACGAAAATGTACCGCTGGCGGACAGAGAGGCGTACCGCTGGCGGACAGCGCTCTCAGAACTCCTACCAGCGAGGCGTACCGCTGGCGGCCGTGGTACCTTAGCGCTGGCGGCCGAGGCTGCACGCCAGCGCTGCCAAACCTCGCGCGGGCGGGCAGAAGTAGTGCCCGCCAGCGGTAACGATCCTTACCGCTGGCGGACGGCCGCCCGCCAGCGGTAAAACGTTACCACTGGCGTAATCACCGCTGGCGGGCGCCCGCCCGGCAGCGGTAGACCATTTCCGTCCGCCAGCGGTAGGCCTTTTCCTACTAGTGAAAGAGGTCGGCTATTCTCAAAAAACAAAAACAAAAAACTGCACTACGGCCCTCGTTTTTGGACCATTTTCCAGAGACAGCCTATTCGCATGGACAAAAAGACTATTTATGCTGTCTATCCAAAAAAAAAATCATTTGTTTACCGATCCTTCGTTATACTTCCCGGAATATATGTAACATGATTATAATATTCCTCATAAAGTGCAATTTATTAATCTCAAAAGTTCGCATAAAAGGCGATACACCACACAATAGTCCACCCTCGGCTTCTGCATAGGTAAGATACACACATGGCACAGCTGCATAACAAGAATAAAACACGGCGAAGCTCGGCACGATACAAATACATGAAATACTCGTAAAACATGTAGACTGTGCCGCTATCCATGTGGGTTAAAAATACCATTGCCACCTTCTCCAACCGTGTACAACCTTTGTAAGGAGGTATTTGTTCTCTAAACATTGAGGAGACGACCACAAAGAGAGAAGTAGGTACACTGGCAATGACCCACTAAGGAGGAAAATATTGCCAATAAACACCAAATCATTTCTACGTAGCAATAGTGATCATATTACGCCAACAGTTCTCACCTTAATGAAAATTCTATACTTGTGATCTATTTCACACAACCAACTGTCAAAAATATTAACAGAAACCATTTGAATGATTGACCATATATAGAACAAGATTTTTCATAGGAAGAACAAGTGATTTTTGGTTTCGTCATGATGACAAACCAACACCATAATTCCATGCAAGTTGCACTTTGCAAGACTATTCTTGATAAGTATGACACCTTTGCCAAGGTACGTGTTTTTTAGAGGTGACTTCATTTTCAGATTTGTTTTGTTATTAGCAACAATCAGTTCTGAATGTCCAAATGCTTTGTACATGGAATACGTTGAGAATTTTCCATTTTAATGTTTCAACGAAATTCGTCATTCCTTGTGTCAATTGGACCATTGCCAACCACCATAAAAATCATTCCATGCCGCAAGCGAGGTATACGGAAACACCTAAACGTCATATTCGCTGGAGAGGTTTGCATTACCGCAGTGATCATATCACTATTGTGATGAACAATATTATGTAGAGCTGGATATTGACATTAAAGAGTGGTATTCCCTATCCTTGTATACCTACAAAATTTGATTTCCTAATCGTTCTTAATAGGAAATGATCTAAAACAGAAGTAGTATTTTTTCGTCGCTGTCAGACCAGCCAAAAAATGTGATTCTGTTGATTTCCATACAATGCATTTTCTCTTCTCGGACGATTTTACCATACTTTGTCCTCTGTAAAAGGCTTGAACAACCATTTAGCAAGAAGCTCAAGAAGGAGTTGTGCTTTTAACTTAGAACATGGACGTACTTATCGTTGGCGGTAGCAACAACAACAGCAACGACGGTGGAACCAATCAAAAAACTACAACGGTGGAGCACAATACTTAATAAATGTCAACTTAACATGGAGTACTATACGATATCTCTGACAAGATTCCGTTCTCAAATTTGTGTGCTGTTCGATTTTTATGGCAAGATTCCATTCTGAACTTAGTGCATCTGATCGAGCTCTGCAGGGTTATGGCTATCTAAAGGAAGTCAATGCGATAAGCCGTGCTGGAGCTTTCTCCTTTTTTGTATATAGAGATAAAAGTTCGGAGAGGTTGACCAAATCTTTACAAAATGATTGCGATTAGTAGAGAACACTACACAGGATCACATGCCAACTTCACTTTGCTAGCTGTATATGATACTTTGCGTGTCATAAGCAACAGTACATATGCCAGCCTAGCTAGATGCTACTAAGAGCAAGAGCAATATTGGTCAAAACTTGAAGCTAAGAACTGGTTGACCCCTATGTGCACGGTGCACCCTACGGTCCAAGAAAAGTAAATAGTTTTTCGGGTAAAATGGATGGAGATGAAATAATGAAAATCTGATAGTGCGCCCAAAAGTGGATGCTAAGAAATATAGTTGGTGCGCCCAAAATAAAATAACCCCTATACTGAGTCGTCTGCAATGGAGCGAACGTGTGGGTAGGGGCTTCCTCCATAATTGATCTACTCCCTCCGTCCGAAAAAAGATGTCATTAAAATGGATGTATCTAGAGTTCTAACCATATTTTAGTGCTACATACATCCATTTTAGAGACATCCTTTTCGAAACGGAGTGAGTCAAATATTATCACGCCAGCCTGGAACTCTAATGTCAACTACTCAACTGCCACTAAAATGTACGGTAGACACTGCCGACACAATTCTGTTGACAAAGGTCCAAAAGGGCCAAATTTTTTTTGAATTTTCACCGGGGGGAGTAATCCCCACCTGAATATATCATATATGAGAAGCCTCAAAAGGCATTTGTATGTTTACAGAAGGAGGAGCCAAGCTATCGTGATCGAGGGGGTGGGGAGCGTGGTCTAGCCAGGGGTGGGACGGCCGAGCCAAGCATCAATGTCGTTGCGGAAGGCGGCGGGAAGGCGCATTCGCCACAGGTTGGCATCTTCATGGCAGCGCCGAAGGAGAGCGGGGAGCGATGGCGTTTCATGGTTAAACACCACGCCATTGCGGTGTTTCCATAGCTGCCAGCAGCAGAGGAGAAGGAAGGTCGATGCCGATCGTCGCGGGAGGTCGCCGCAGCAAGCAGCGGCGAACAGGTCTTTGACCCGCGACGCCGCGTCAAGGCTGCACCTGACGGAGCTCCAGAAACTGGCGGCGAAGGGGCAGCCAAACATCATGTGGTCCGCCGTCTCGAGCGAGGCAGGGCATAGCGGGCAGCCGCACTCGTCCTCCTCAAGGATTGTTTTCTTCAGCAGCATGTCTCGCGTTTGAATTCTGCCACGGGACAGCAGCCATCCAAAGAAATTTTTATAAAAGGGCCAATGGTTGTGGGCCTGTGGCCAACATATCTAATCATGCACGAATTTTTATAATTAACCGTTTAGTTATTTGGATAGGCTGTTCACTGCTGGTTTAGTGCCGTTGACTCTAGTCAACAGAACATGGAATATATAATACTCACACCCTGTCGACAGATGGCAGGACGTTTGAAAATATATCTAAAGATTTTGCACGAAGTATATTAGTAACTTTTATCCACTTATTTGTAGACAAAATATATTTTTTGCACGGAAAGATGGCCAGAGTATCATCTTTGATGCTGTATAAGGCCTCTCCCAATGCTTGTCTCTTAGCACGGAATGATAGCCATGGTAGGTGTCACGTGTTGCCTGCCGGGCCTGCCACCACGGTAGTTTGTCAATTGGACTCATAGGTTGTCATTTTGACATTTCACTCGGCCAAGTGGTTTGTTATGCCAAAAATTTGGATCTGCTCTTGAAAAGAACAAATAGAAGAGATTTCAAAAAAGAAAATATGAAGGTTGGAAAAGAAATCATGCGAGACACGTAGGTAGGAGATGAGAAGTAGAGACATGAGATAACATTTATGCTATGCTCACTTGCTTGAATAATCGTGTATGTTTTCTTTTGCTCTCATGGTCAGTTAGTTTGTGTGAGATTTATGGTGTTGCTGTGTACAATTTTTCGAACCAATAATAGTGTAATAAGAAAGTTGTATTTGTTGTATATGTGCATTGTTCAGTAAAATGTTGATTGAAAAGTGGCCATGTTTGAGGCAAATATTCATAGAATACAGACAGAAAATGTTCACTAAATTCTGCCAGGAAAATATGGAGTATTTGACAGGAAAATGTTCACTGAAACCTGACATAAATTATGCGGTATTTGACTGCAATATGTTCATTGAAAACTAACAAAAAAAATCACATGGTCACATTTAAGTCAAACATATGTAGTATAGTGATCAGAAGATCACACCTGGTTTGACATTACATATTGATTGTGCCATTTATAAGCTACAAGAGCAAGCAAAAGATTGTGGCCTATTACATTTAGTTCCGAATTGATACATCAAGATTGCCGGCTAGTTATCATCAGCAGGTGATGCATTTTTACTATTGAAATATGGGAGAACGTCAGTAGATCAGAGTATCGTTGTGTTTGTTGCCTTTCTGAGAACAGGGCAGTAGCCCGTTGGTTAGCTGAGCAGTGGCGAGGCTAACGACCCGAGTTCGAGTCCCCGTCGGGGCGGAATTTTGGGAATTCTCGCGAGGGAGTATCCTTCTATGAAAAAAATACCACCAAGGGCTAGTCCTGGTGGGTCTTGTTTTTTTTTTGTTGCCTTTCATCTTCAAAAAGCAGGAAGTGGCCACTCCAAGCTCCTCTTCTCAAAGATGAGCCTCTTCTAGGCCTCCCACGGCCACTCCCAGGAGCTACTAGAAAACTAGAACTTGTGCAGTAGCACTAGTAGATGCTTCGGCTGCCCTTTTCTCCCCTTTGCTTTTGCCTCTACAGTATTTGCTTGATCTACCAGTGCTTTCCCTAGTCGATTGATTTCTTCCCCTGGAACTTGACCCTGAGTTCCCTTTTATCGCTACCATGAGCAACCGATGCACTTCCTGGTAAAGGGCCATGCACCCTATTTAGTGTAACATATGTTCTTTCCTCAAAATGAGTAACAAAATGAGAGAAGCTTGTGAAATATGAGAAAAACTAGTGAAATGTGAGGAAAATGGCACAACCAGTAACAATTTTGTAGAATTCTTGGAACATTAGTGAAAACTAAGGAAAATCAAACCACTTTTCCATTTTGTAATCCGTGTTGTACACTTGATTTGTAGAATCCAACATAGGGTTTAAATTTTGTGGGAATAAATTATGCATTGAAAGATAACAATAAGCAATATTTACCACATTTTTTACCAGATTCAGAAAATTGAAGCAAATAATGCAAAAATAGTTGGAATTATTACCTGCATTATTGAAGGAACATCTATTTCACCATCTTCGTCAACATCAGCCTCTAGTGCATGCTCTAGCTGACTCTCCACAAATTTTGGTGCCCTTTATTGTTATGACCAACTCTTCCACATAGTGAACAGTGCATTACGACTCCATGTTGCTAAAGATTTTAACACCTTTTGATTTTCTTCTCTGATGCTTTTTTCTGATTTTTCTTAAGATTCCCCATGACTTATGGGTACACAGGTGGATGAACAACTGATCATTTTATTTTCTCCAAGTGCACCCTGCCTCTAAGTGGAAGCAAACTGAATCCATAAGCTTGCATACAAGTATCAACTATGTAGTTGCTATGCACAAGAAACTCTGGGTCAATTGTATCAGTCCTACAAGGTTTTCTCCTCTATGAAATCCATGGTAATGGTTATGTTTTTCTTTGATTTTTGAATGTTGCGTAAGTACTATCAAATGTAATGAACTTGTAATAATTGAGTTATGAAAACATATGCGAGTTGTTGCAAGGTTTTTCCGGGTGTTTTCAAAGCTTGTGTTTTCCCCTTACTACTCGATGTTTCTTACGTGCTTACAAATTGCAACAAATGCGTATGTATTTTTTTGCAAAGTCGCGCACACTAGATGTTGCAAGGTTTTCTGGGTGGCTGATACAAGTTTGGGTGTTTCCTGGATTTTTTTGATGATTTCGTGCTTTTGAAAATGATGAAAAATAATTCAAATGTGCACTATTCACCGCACCCAGATCTACACTTTTTTTTATTTTTGTTCAGCCTAGGAGACAAATTATTTTGTATTGTTTGTTTTGCACACTAGTAGAGTTCATTATTATGTACATCTAGGATTTTTTTTTGAAACTTACAATGCCATATTTGCTTTTTTTAAAGCAGGCTTCATGGTGCCGAGCTCCAAAAACGACGCATTCTTGTCCAGTGCACTTTCGTATCATGAAAAAACTGTCATTTTGTACATAGGCAAAATTAGCAAATAATTTCAAACATTCCCACCGTAATCAGAATTCACTTGTGATCAATTTCACGTAACAAATTGTCAAACATGTTTGCAACACTACATGACCGATACAAGTTAGAAAACAATTGGATGACTGACCATATAAAATGGACGGAGTTACACTGAAAGTATGAGTGGTTAATTATCTTATCAGTGACAAAATCCACATTATAAGCTCCCAAATATATTTTACTCTGATTCTTACCTTATCTATTTGTATTTTTTCCACTGCACATACTATGGCTTCCCCACTGCACTTTTTACCTGTTTTCTACGAGTATACTTTTTCTGTGGTACGTTGGTTGCGAAGTTTCTCTAGAGAAGACAAGTACTCAATGTTGTTGGGGTGGCAGCGATCGGCTGGGCGATCTGGAAAACACATAATAATGTGTGCTTTAGATCTATTAGGCCCTCTGATCCGGTTGCTGTCACCAATATGATTGGTCATATTGTTCTCATCTTGGGCGATTTTGCAAGCAAAAAGAGAAAAAACAAGGATATACTCAACTGGGGAGCCAAGTTATCTGTGCGATTATCAAGTAACACCTTCGACGCGGCGAAAGGTTGGAGGCCTATGGTGTTGCGAATAGCTTGATGATGACAAGCTTTTGCAAATAGCTGCCTGCTTTTCCTTTTCCTTGTTTGCTGTAGCTTCTTGTTCTGTTCTTGTGGCTCTACCGAGACTAGTTGTTCGCTTAAATCAATAGTAGTTCCCAGCTTTCATCTCTAGCCTGACTCCTGGGTGGGCCTTTTGCGTACATAAAAAATAATGCTCTATTTTCTGTTCTTGTCTTTTTAACTTTTCTTGTAAGAACTCTGGTTTCTAACCCCTAATCTCGAAAAAAAACTGTGTTTTCTACCGGTATAATGTACTTTTTTTCCCGAACCATGCATGAGATCTGCATGTATTTGATTAGAAGAAAAGAGTAAAGCCCGAAGGCCAAAGTTTACAGAATGCTGGTAGCCAGCAAAAGGAAGGACAGAACGACCTGAAAGTTTCAGAAAACAGAGTACAAAAACCTGACAACACTACCTAAAAACGACCTAAGATAGGCTGACAGACAAAGAATTACAAACGTTGGGTATCTCAATGATCCGAGAGTAAAACGTCCCATTGTTTCGCTTCGCTTATCATGTGATCAACAAGGACGTTTGTTGGTTTAGTCTTCTTCTCAAAAACTCTGTTATTTCTTTCGTTCCAAAGCGACCAAGCCGTCAGCATAACAATTGAATCAAACCGTTTCTGTTTCATCCTTGTTACTGTGCTCCTTGCTTGCTGCCACCAATTCTGAACTAGCGGCTGCACATCATGCACGATCGGAGCGCCTACTAGGCTACTACTGCTACCCAGAGAAAAGGTGAAACAAAAGCAACGACAATAGAGACCCGCTGGGCTTTTCCCTGGTGCATGAGCGAGCTGCGTGTTAGTCGGCAAGGGGCGCGCGGTTGAACAGACTATTCGGCGGTAATCGTTTACCAATTACCAGCAATCAGGACAAAGCATTCTTCGCTGTCACTGGTAGGTAGTACTATAACCTTATGAGAGGATGAGGCGATGAGCTCGATCGGGGCCTATAAAAGGCAACCATGCGTGCCACTGCTCCAACACAACTTCTAGCCAAGCAAATAGCAAAGCAAGTTGAGCTAGAGAGCTAAGTATGTGTGAGAGAGAGAAATCGCTGGCCATGAATATTGTATCAGGGGCCATGGGCTCCCTCCTCCCCATGCTCGGCGAGCTCCTAAAGGAGGAGTGCAAGCTGCAGAAGGGCGTGAAAAAGGACGTCGAGTCTCTCGCAAGGGAGATGGCGAGCATGCACGCTGCCCTCCACAAGGTGGCCGAGGTTCCGCTGGACCAGCTCGATGAGCAGGTCCGGCTCTGGGCCAACGACGTCAGGGACTTGTCCTACCACATGGAGGACGTCGTTGATAGCTTCCTCGTGTGCGTGGAGGAATCCGAGCCCCCCGCCAGCTCGGATGGCTTCAAGGGGCTCCTGAAGAAGATGGCCACCTTGTTCAAGAAAGGCAAGACTTGTCATGAGATCGCCGACACCATCAAGAACATCAAGGACCAAGTGCAGGATGTGGCCGCCCGCCGCGAAAGGTACAAGGTTGACGGTGTGGTTGCCAATGTAGCTGCAACAACTCTTGATCCTCGTATATCGGCTCTGTACAACAAGGTGTCTGACCTTGTTGGCATCAGTGAGCCAAGAGACGAGTTAATCAAGAGGTTGACAAAGGACAGCAGTCCAATGGAGATTGTCTCCATTGTTGGATTTGGAGGCTTGGGCAAGACAACTCTGGCCAAAGCTGTCTACGATCAACTAAAGTTTCAATTCCAGTGTGCAGCCTTTGTTTCTGCGTCTCAGAATCCTGACATGGCAAGGATCTTCAAAAAGATGCTACATCAGCTTGATCAGCAAAAGTACGCCAACATCACTGAAGCATCGTGGGATCTTCAACAACTTATCGATGAACTGAGAATGTTCCTTCACAACAAGAGGTACTCACCAATACCACCTCACTTCCCTATAGGCATAGAGGCATTTTTTTAGGAACATAGAGGCATAGATGATACTTTTCCTTATTTGTACTTAATGCGGATGCCTTCAGAGTGATCAACAATTTTTCATCTCCACAACCCCTGACCAAATAGATCCAAAATGCCATCCTTATTTTATAATGCTGATAAATCAGTTCGAAATCATAGGTTATTTATGTCTCTTTTCTATGTTCAGCAATCCATCGTTTTTTTTGGAAGAATATATAAACTACATTTTTAAATAAAAATTCATATCCCTGTCCAGGGGTCCATCTTGATAAACGTTTCATGTGCTTCTATTTTGCGGTAATTCTGTATTTTCCATCTCAAAACGGGTGATTACAAAATTCTCTATAATGTTCACCATAAATTTGACCTTTCTATTGGCTACCAATACCTGAGACTTGTAGTCATTTTTGTTTCAGATAAAATTTAGCGAGCTAATGATCGACAACATAAGTTGAAATATTGTTGGAGTAACTGTTTTTAATTTAAATAATTCATTGTATTCATTCATGTTTCATACTTTTATCTTATTTCAACCTTCCTTTTTTTGCTTTCTGAAATGTATTTTCTGTGCACCCTACTATGCTAACTGATAGTGGCAATTGGAAGTCCATAGTTTATTCGATATATCTCACTTAACTAGGAAATATTCACTTATCCGCTTCCTAATCTATTACCGTACACATAGGTACCTCATTGTTATTGACGACATATGGAAGATACAATCATGGGAAATAATCAAATGTGCTTTGGATGAGAATAATTGTGCAAGTAGAATAATAACAACCACCCGTGACTTTGATATTGGCACAAAAGTTGGTGGTTATTACTTTAGGCTAAATCCCCTTACACTAGAGAGTTCTCAGATATTGTTCTATGGAAGAATATTTGGATGTAAGGGTAAATGTCCCGAGCAATTGGCTGAGGTATCCATGAGGATTTTGAAAAAATGTGGCGGTGTACCGTTAGCTATCATTACCATGGCTAGCCTATTGGATGAACCTAGTTTGGCTCTATTTTGGCTATATTCTGTTTGGTTATCTCTGAATTTGGAGTTCTATTTGGTTGAGTGGCATATCGAGAGCTGAATAATGCAGCAATTTGCTGTTCAATTGTTTCAGCGAGAACATATGAACCTAACTAGCTATCTGGCATGTCTAGAACTGAATAAAATTCAGTTTTGACAGCATTTTTTTTTGCTGCCTCTCTCATCCAAAACTGAATAAGTGCAGAGTTTTGACAGCATATAAGCCACAATCTATGGACATATCCAGAAATGAATTATTTTGGACAACATATAAGCAAAAAAGGCTGCCTGGCAGCACCATCTATGAACATACATCGATTTGGACAGGACATAAATTAAAATGGCTGCCTGGCAGCACACTCATGTTCATCATATAAACCAAGTTTGGAGCTCCTTGCGTACAAAAGAAGGCAGCACATAAATGTCTGCCTGGCAGCACACTAATTACTATGTACAAATATTTATAATAAATTTTTGATCATTCATCATCTTCTGGAGCTCCTTGCGTGTTCAGAAATTCATCTTGTGTATCTGATCTTCTTGATTCATCACAAAACAACAGCCACCTAGCTCCTCTTCTTCTTGTCCTTGTCCCAGTTTCACTAGCTCCTGTAGCTCTTGTTGTTGTCGATACCAATGCTCCAGTAGATCCTCTTGTAGCTCCTGATCGATCATGTCGTGAATTGTGTCGATGTTGAAGTTAGTTCTGTCCAGGTTATCGAACTTCAATACTGAAATTATGACTCCAGACCTACAACATACATAGCAAAATTCAAAACTGTAGTGTGACGAATACACAAGATCATGGCCTATAAATAACAGTGGATATTTTTCTGCCCTTATGATAGTGACGATATAGGTCACCTAAGATCATGGCCTATAAATTCGTAGTTCTACCCAAGTATTTGTACTCAGTACAAGATAAGGTAACTACCAATGAAACAAAATGAGTTTAAGTACTTCTCAACTGAACAAATAATTTTACAAAGTACATGAGACAATTAGTGAATTATTCCTCACAAACAAAGCATCCCAACCACAATGTATTTTGATTACAGCTTAGTGAAACATATGCTGAACCTTGGTAATTACAGGTTATTTGTTGAATACTGAAAAAACAGTTATAACCACTAGCAGAATGTGCAGAAGAGCAAACAAACAAGGTAATCCAAAATTCTGGAAGTTGAATGTTGAACTACAGCAACTGAACTCACAGCTGCCAGTTCAAGTTTATTACGGGCAGTGAGCATACTCTCTGTATCTATAGCAATCATTTGACCAAGATTGACTACACGTTGGGATCAACTATTAGCTGACTCACACTCACTCCAAGGACAAACAAGCAGAGCACATGAAGTAGCAGCACGTCGGACAATGGCACGCAAAGAAACCACGCACGCCGAGCAGCTGCGCGATTGCAACGGACGAGTGGGCGGAGGGGAGGGCGTTACCGTGGCCGATGCAGCGGGCCGGTGGCCTTGGCGTCGGGGGGCGCTCGACTCACAGTCCGTCCGCAGGGGCCCTCGTCGTGCGGCAAGCGATCCTCCGGCCGGCGAGGGGGCGGATCACTCGCCCGAGATGGGTGCGGTGCCCTCCGTTCCCGCAGGCGAGGAGAGAGGTGGGCCAGGTGGCCACCAGATCGAACCCCGCAGGGAGATGCCGGCGGCTCCGATCCAGCTGTCCTCGAGGGCCTGGCGGCGCTTGCGGAGCTCTTTGATGACGCGCTCGATCTCCGGCACCAGGAGCGTGCCCGGGTGGCCTGCAGGCTCGGCCGCCGCCGCCACGGCCTCTCAGAGCTGTAGCTGCGGGGAGGAGAGGAGCGGGATCCCAGGGACGAGAGGAGCGACGGTGCCTCACTCAGCGGATCGAGCGAGCAGGACGCGAAACAGATCGTGGACAAATGACCATCATACCCCCGACTGATTATACTTGATTATTTGCTTAATGATTGGACGGCTGAAATCATTTAGCGGTGATAGATTGAAATCGTACGGCTGAAATAATTTACGATGGGAGCTACCTGAAACTACCGGAGGTAGTTTTCCAAGCACCCTAAAAGAGCTGTAATAATAATATTATTGAATGTCGGTGATTTCCCTTACACTTTCAGCCTGTAGAATTTGCTCAACCAGCATTCAAAGTGACAACATAAATGCCCAGAGCGGCAGAGCCCATGTATAAGCAGGATAGCCCATTAGAGGAAGAAATTTTGCCTGTCTGAAAGTATCTACACAGACAAGGAAATATGTGAGTCAGTGAGTGTATTGTGCAATACCTTCTGACTTATCTGCACAAATACCACCAGCGTTGTCAGCTATAGGGTCAAACATATGGTGATGTGCTTAGCAACCCTATTGTAGTTATAACTGTCATAGATTCATATACCAAACGATCTCAACCAAAATACTGACATAATGTCCACACCTATTACTATAATCGGTAAGCTTTTGTATAGTGAATTCAGGAACAAGGACCCCATCTAAGAAAACTGAGCTGAAAGAATTAGCAAGACGACGTTAAATAAAATAAGAGAAATAGTACAAATTAATTACTCTGGTGTTAATTGCTTTGCACTCCTGATTATTTCCTCCTCGTCAAGAAGGTCTCCCGACTTAAAACTTTCATTGTCTAAAAATAGTATCCACCTGAAAGAATTAGTAAGACGACGTTAAATCAAAATTCTTCCTACACAAGATATATTTGAAGGGCACTCAACAGTCCAGGGCTTTTTTACGCTACAACTTACTTGTCCTATGGGCTAGTAGTATTTACCCATATCTACCGTTGATTGTTTGGGTTTGTTTAGGCAACTTATTATTTTAAAGGGGGTAATTGACTATGTTCAATCTGTCATATTATTTAGTGGGATTTAAGTGGCTTTCGTGTTAGCTGCTATACGCCACCAGGCTCCTGTGCTCTTGGCCTGCTATACGCGCAGCTCACCGGGAGCCTGACGACCCACCACTCCACCAGCATGGAAGTACCTTTTTTTTTTCTCTTTCCTTTCTTTAGGAACGCACACAAGCCTTGTGCATTTTCGCATGGATAGAAAATAGTTTAAATGATCAATTCACCCAGCACCAAAAGCATCAGGACCAGAATATATCATTGCTGCATATTACACAGGATTGGATGATCAGTATTCACTGTCCATATTGTAACAGTTTCATGTACAGAATCAAGAATAAGATTACATTGTTTTCTTTTGCTTCCATTCTTTTTTCTTCTTCTATTCTCTCTATGCGAACAAGTACGAATGACATGTAAGCAAGTACACGCAGAGAACCGATGAGAACAATTAATGGACCTCGTATCTCCGATGAGAAGAAATCCAACAGCAGATAGCCGTTGATTGTGATCAGTAGTGCCACCACTGTCCAGGTTACAGCCTGCAGAGAAATGCCACAACTGGGTAAGAACATTGTCATCTATAAGAATATGAAATTAAAACAACGTTTCTTACAACAACAACACTGGGATTAATCAAATTACAAGGTCAAGAAAATGCTGGTTTCTTATATATTTTGTTAAATGCAAATTCTATATAATCCAGATAAGCACCGGGAGAAACATCTGCCCCACAAAATATCACACTCAATTTATCAACACAAGCGCAAGCATGAGTAGATGCAGTCTACAAACTCCACGTACCTGTATGCGAGACAAGATTTCATGTAGTCAAATAGAGTCAGACACAGCACACACGATGATCTGGTTCCATCACCATTAACGTGCTCGTGATTCTCTCTAATCTACTAGCAGCCTAGTACCTTAGCAGCACATCAACACTTTAAATTAAATCTGGATACTAAACAAATTAGAACTCTATGCAATCAAGTTGTGTAGGGGTAAGACACAATGATTAGCCAATGGAGTTTTATGTAGTAGTTAATATCCACCAGATCTAAAAACACACTGAAATTGACATAACTTATGCCATACGACTTACCAAAGCATGCATTTTAAAACTCTTAAGACACATTGCTTATTAAAAGTACAAATTAACAATTGATCTTAAAAGTACCATGTGTATACTGCAAATTAAAATTAAATTTTATGCAGTAAGCCGTAGCCGTTATGAATAAGTTTTCTAAGATTGGGCATGCTGCTGCTAGAACTGCACCACCGTGGCTCATTCATTATGGCTATGCATCCATCATGGTTTCAAGTTGAACTGGTGATAATTCTGATATGACCAAAGGTTCATTGACGTTTTCTGTTTTTTAGCTGTTGTCATATATATGGTAAGGTAAGCAAGCTGATGCTGATCTGAACTTGGATGGATGGGAGAAATCGCATGTCCTCATTGACTAATTTAATCAACATAAAACAGATTTCTAACGCAGTTGCTTGTTTCATTTCTTCCATGGCACTAGAAGTAATGATCTGGGTTCTAGATATTGCAGCTAAACATACTTATGTGTGGATACACCTTAATGCTCTCAACCAAACAACGTGAACAAGCTAGACGAAGAAGAAAGAAACATACCTCACTGCGACTGGCTGGCTCGTCTGTACCCATCCCCTTCCTCTTGTGGGCATGGCCACTTCTCGCACGGCAAGCCGGAGCCCCTAAAGTTGCTCCCGGAGCCACCAGAAGACGATGTGCCGGTGAGCCGAACCATGCGGCTATCTCATCGCCGGTAAACCCGCTGCCGCTCTGCCCTCCTCCCCTGTCGGCGCAGGGGAGGTTCGCGTTCTCCTCCGCCTCAAGCCTCGGGTGCATCTGCGGCTGCGCCACCACGGCGACGCTGTACCATAGCAGCTCCACGAGGTCGCCATCCGCGTGGCCACCTGGTCTCCGCGGGGTCGACGTCCTGGAAGAGCGATGCGGAGTAGGTGCGTCGCCGAGCTGAGTGGAGCGCTGGATGGGCCGCCGAGCGTGTGTGGATAGGCCCTAACCCTAGCCCAGGGTGGACAATTTGCGAAAACCCCCTCCTGGATGTAGAAATTGTTTTGCGGGACATGTTTTCCTCATTTACCCATTTTACCCTTCGGTGGAAAAATACTGCCGGGTGTGTTGACAAGTATTGATCGACCTCAGCCATTGGATCTGGTGGCTTGGACGGTTCATGTTAACCTGTCCGTACCGTAAAAGAGCCCCAGTCCAGATATGTGCCAAAACATGACATAATAATCGGCGGTGTTAAGTGCATATTTTTTCTGAGTACTATCTGGAAAAAGCAGTTAGTCTAAACTCCTTTGTACATGTACTCAAATCACTATACCATATCGATCTTTTCTACCTTCCAAATCACAGATGCACAAACGAACAAGCATTGATTACGCCTCGTGCATGCCTTCTTGCACACCTGCAAGCTGCAACAGCACATCAGAGATCAACCATCGGAAAATGAAGTACAACAACCCTCGCAGCAAATGTTCCGGCAGCAGATGTAAGCCCAACATCTCGAAAATAAACGTTATTTATTCATGGATGCAATCAGCCGTAGAGTAGCAAAATCGATGGAGAGGAAAGGTCGGAGAAAAATTACGTGAAGCCCACAGGCGGCTTGCACGCCTACTTGAAACTGCTGGAAACTGTGCCCTTCCTCCCGCCCCTTCCCGCCGCGGCTGGTGCTTCGGCGACCGCCTCCTCGACGGAACCCTCTATCTCCGATCGTTCATCCTCTTCCTCGTCGTAGGAGAAAGAGGAGGAGGTGTCATCTTGCAGTTGTTCCTCATCGACAACGCGATAGCGGCGGTGTTGGAAGAAGGGGACGCGGGCTGTTTGATTAGTTACGCAATCTCAATCTTCCAAGATGATGAAGATGGCAAGCTCGGCTTCGATCGTGGATGTGCGTGACCTTCTAGAGACCTCCTGGATTCTTCATAGGCAGACACTGCTTCGTATCGAAGTGGAGAACTCCATGGCGTTGTCGGGTTGTCCCGGCTCCACTCAGCTACCGATCGTCGCGTGGTTCCGGTGATTCTCCAGGTCCTGATCGATGTGGAGCTTCTGTTAACGGGAGATAGGCGTCAAGATTGATGATTTGCATTTAATGATTGGCTGTATTGGATGGACTGGAAAGATTGTATCCTTTACTAATCTATACGCTTAGTTTTGGTAGTTTGCGGTGTGTGCGGAAATCCAGCATGGGGCTGTGTGGGACGTACGTGAGAGTTGGACGAAATGTTTGACGTAGTGCTTTGGTTGGCAGACTAAGGAACAAAACTCTTCTTTTAGATAGGAGAGATTGATATCACCGAGAGGACAACATTGACTAATGTGAGACTGCCAGCTGACCTTGGTATGATCCAACCAGACATCTTCAGTCCCAACTTATCGAAACATGGTTGGTAATCAATTCTTTTAAGCTTGCTACCCGAAAGTGACATTCCAAGATATATTAGCCGCGTTGCCCTTCTCTAGCGACACGTGGGGAAACCCTAGCCGCCACCAGTAGAAGCTTCTCCGCCACTCTCCCGCATCGCCGCCGCTGGAGGGGCGCCGGCAAAGCCGTGCGCGCCCCGAGAATGGTGGCGGCGGGGCAGTTTTCTCTCGCAGTGCACGCTCTTGATGGATGCGAGGGAACTGTGCTGGCGGCTCGAGGTCGGCGGAGCGACGACGCCGAGGTTGCGGCGACGGTGCAGAGGTTGAAGGAGGCGCTGAGTGGCGCGCCTCGCCGTGGAGTCGAGTGGCGGCGGGGGTGCATCTCGGGCCTGATCTGGGCCTGGAGCGGGCCACGGCCGTCGCGTCGCCGCATGTGGTGCTGCGTGCTTCCTGTGGAGCTCGGCGGGATGCGGCGCTCTCAGGGTGATGTGGGGCAGTTGCCTGGCGGTGGAGAGGCTTGGTGGCAGTGGTTGCGACAGGCTGTGTGTCGTCGCGTAGACCAGAATCTAGCCGCCTTTGGCGGCGCCAGTGCTCGAGGTGAGCGGCTACATCTGTGGGGGACCGCTGCCCTAGCAAGGACGCTTGCCGCGGTTGGGCTGGAGGTTGGTGAAGTCCTACGCTCTTGGGTTCACAAGACCCGGCGGCTAGTCCTTGCGGCGGGAGGTCGTGACTGCGCTTCAGGCGAAAGCCTAATTCGATGATGGCGACGCCTTCGGGCGCCGTTCTCCTTCCTGAAGGCATCATTGTGAAGCTTTCGTAGCTCGCTCCATGGTGTGCTCCAGGCGAAATCCTTAGATCCTTCCCGGATTGGACAACGATGACCTCTTTGATGTCGTTTCCCCGTTGGGGGTGTTGTCATGGAGCCATTGATCCGTTGGGTGCTGCTTGGTGTCTCTGCTGTAGTGTGCTTTGTTGGTGGCTTGTTTGGTGGTGGTGGTGGAAGTGATCAGTTGCAACGGCCTTTGCCTTGGTCATCCTGGTGCGGATGGTCGACCCCTCTCTTGGATACTCGTGGCGGCGGTGAGGTCTAGGAGTTCAACGCCCTAGACGATGCTTGAAGTTTCATTGCCTTACATAGTGCTTTGGTTCTCTCTTTTTTGGATGGAGGTCCTGGGTGGCCTAGAGGAGGTGCAGGGCTTTCTCGGTGGATCATTGCCCTTCGCCACGGTCTACGGCTCTCTTTGTTGCGACGTGGCTCGGCAGTAGGAAGCCCTTTGATAGTGGCTTCGACTCTCCTAGCTCTTCAACGTGCTGAGTGATCGCAAAGCAAGCTGGCAATTTCTTCTCTTCGTCTTTTGGCGGTGGATCTCCCTTTGACTTATCCAACAAAGCTAGCTCTTCTCAGTCTGACTGCTCGTGATGGATGCTAAGTTCTTGGTGTTGGCTGCTTGTCGTAGCTCCTTTATGATTCTCTTTCTGTTCTCCCACGTACCTTCTTGTGTGTATTTGGCTACATGTTCACTAGTAGATCACAGGGCAAAAGTCCCGGTTCTAGAGGGCCTTTAGTACCGGTTCTGCAACCGGGACTGCCAAATCGGGACTAAAGGGCCCCATCCTTTAGTCCCGGTTGCCTACAAACCAGAACTAAAGGCCTCCATTGGGGCGGAGCGGCGCGCGCGCGGGCGGAGGACCTTTCGTCCCGGTTGGTAACACCAACCGGGACTAAAGGTTTCTGCTTTTTTTTTAACGCCCCTTTTCCTGCCGCTGCAGGAAAACGTCTAAAACGCTGCCGCGGTAGAAAAACGTCTAAAATGCTGACGCGGCATATTTTTTTCTTTTCGCTTATTTTTCAGGGTTTAGGGTTTCGGATTTTTTCATCGTTCGGAGATCACGTCGATGCACAAAAAAAAAGTTTTCGCACACATGAAGATCACGTTAATGCATATACATAACACACATACAACTTGGTATATATATGTACACACATAAAGTACTCATTACATGGAGATCACTGCTAGTACATGGAGGGAGGCTATTTTTCGATATAGTGAAATTCTCCGGATTTAGGTATGACCTGCGTAAGGAAAAATCCCGCCAATTTCTCCGCAATTGCTTTTGCGCGGTTAATTGGTATGAGCTGGTTCTGCTTCCTTGCCATCTTTAAAAGAAGGAGATCAAATCAATTATGAAGGAAACTAAACACAATTGATGGTACCAAAATAAAGTTGTGAATGATGTTTACGTACCTCTTGATTTCTTCGACTATTGACTCTCTCATTGACCTTCATGTGAATGTACTCGCAAACGTACTATCCACATAAATCCGTCCCCTCTGGTTGTCGCATGCACCACTATACGAGAATAGAATTCAATCAAATAATAATCAAGAGAATGATAATGGTATTGAAACTAGAATTAGAGAGATACGCGGACCTAGGTATGTAGTACTACTTACGTTGTTAGCCTTAAAGTCCAGCTTATCTTTCCATTCACCGCGTTCTTCCGTGATGAACTGTTTCCAAACCCTGCCCGGCAAAGAAAATGTATTGAGGAGTTATTACTTACTTGATATCAGGAAATGAACGAAAGAGGTCGATATAGTGCGATTGAAATTACCTCTTGAGCATATAACGCACGCTCTTGTATTCATCAGGCTCTCTCCTTAATGAGTCCATGATTTCAACTTCTCCAGTCTCGATTCTAATGATTAGCAGAATAAAGTGGAACCTGCGCACATTTATATACGCAGTTATTCATAACTCATCAATTACACTTAACATCGGGAAAGCAAAATAGAATGTGTACAAGACAGTAACACTCACTTGAAGTTGTAAGGAAAACGTATTTCTTTTTTGGTATTTTGTCGCTTGAAAAATGTTAGCAAAACGTCCTCTGTGTACTAGGCATACTGATCTACGGTGACTTCATGAACTTTATCCGGGTCAATGAACCCAATGTCCCAGATTTCTCCCACTCTGCATTCATGAATCTTCATTCTGCATAATAGCGTACAAAAGAATGTCGTGAGGATAATTACAGGCAATGAACGAGCTTAACTAAAGAATTAAATTACATAAATAAATCACTTACAGACAATAGCAGCTGATGATAGATTTGTCGAGGGCATGTTGATTGTACATCTGAAAAAGTTCGGAGAACTCAACCTGCACAGTGATACGTCTCAAACGTATCTATAATTTTTGATGTTCCATGTTGTTATTATACCAATTGCTACATGTTTTATTTACACTTCATAGCATTTTTATGCATTTTCTGGGACTAACCTATTAACAAGATGCCGAAGTGCCAGTTCCTGTTTTCTGCGTTTTTCTCCTTCAGAAAGGCTAGTCGCAAAATATTCTCGGAATTGGACGAAAATCAACGTGTGCAAATATCTCATCGGAAGACTCCAGAAGCCAGAAGGGGAGACGGAGTGGGGCCACGAGGCAGCCACGCCACCCTCGGCGCGGCCTAGGAGGGGGTGGCGCCCACCCTGGCGTGGCCGCCTCGGTTGCCCCCGACGCCGCCCTTTCGCCTATATATTCCCGATGTCCCTAAAACCCTAAAAACACCGATCATATTCCACGAAAAGTTCCGTCGCCGCCGCCGTCGTCAACCCTAGATCGGGAGGGTTCTGAAGCTCTTCCCGGCACCCTGCCGGAGGGGAGATCCTCACCGGAGGCCTCTACACCGCCATGCCTGCCTCCGGAGTGATGCGTGAGTAGTTCATCCTTGGACTACGGGTCCATAGCAGTAGCTAGATGGTTGTCTCTCCACCTTGTACCTCCATGTTTAGATCTTGTGAGCTGCCTAACATGATCAAGATCATCTTATTGTAATGCTACATGTTGTGTTTGCTGGGATCCGATGAATATTGATACTATGAGCAAGTTGTTTATCAATCTATCTATTTATGTTGTTTATGATCTTGCATGCTCTCCGTTGCTAGTAGATGCTTTGGCCAAGTAGATGCTTGTAACTCCAAGAGGGAGTATTTATGCTAGATAGTGGGTTCATGCCTCCAGTAATCTGGGCTCGAGATGACAGAAACGACTAAGGTTGTGGATGTGCTGTTGCCACTAGGGATAAAACAATGATGCATTGTCTACGTGTCATTTGCATTGTTTACATTACACACTTTACTTCATGCAATAATCTGTTGTTTGCAACTCAATACCGGAAGGGGTGCGGATGCTAACCGGAAGGTGGATTATTTAGGCATAGATGCGTTGGATAGCAAGTCTATGTACTTTGTTGTAATGCCCAATTAAATCTCATAATAATCATCTTGTCATATATTGCATTGTCATGCGCTCATTATTTGTCAATTGCCCAGCTGTAATTTGTTTACCCAACATGTTAGTTATCTTTTATGGAGAGACACCACTAGTGAACTGTGGACCCCGGTCCATTTCCTCATACTGATAAAACCACCAACTGCAATCATTTGTTCTCTGTTACTTTCTGCACTCATTACTGTTTTCCACACAATACGTTTAATCCTTTGTTTTCAGCAAGCCGGAGAGATTGACAACCTCTCTGTTTCGTTGGGGCAAAGTAGTTTGCTTGTGTTGTGTGCAGGTTCCACGTCAGTTGCGCCGCTGACAACCTTCTGAAGAACCTCCGTGTCCTCCTGGTTCGATAAACCTTGGTCATATTTCAAGGGAAAACTGCTGCTGCACTACATCATACCTTCCTCTTGGGGTCTCCCAACGAACGTGTGTTGTCACGGTCAACAAGCAGATCTTCTGGTGCTGTTGCTGGGAAGTAATAAAACACTCTACCGTTAACACGCCATCAAGACATTTTTCTGGCGCCGTTGCCGGGGACACTGGAATCTCCAGATAGGGGAGTCTCACACTTCCAATCTCATTACTTTGTTTTTGTCTTGCTTAGTTTATTTTATTTTATCTTGTTTGCTGTTAAAACCCAAAAAACAAAAAAAAAATCCTGCATTTAGTTTATTTCGGTTTGTTATTTTCTTGTTCTGTTTTAATTTTGCTAAAATGAGTAATCCTGAAAACACTAAGTTGTGTGACTTCACTAGCACAAACAACAATGATTTCATATGCACACCTATTGCTCCTCCTGCTACCACAGCAGAGTTCTATGAAATTAAACCTGCACTGTTAAATCTTGTTATGAAAGAGCAATTTTCTGGTGTTAGTACTGATGATGCTGCTGCTCACCTTAATAATTTTGTTGAGCTATGTGATATGCAAAAGTATAAAGAGGTAGAGGGTGATATTATTAAACTGAAATTATTTCCTTTCTCCTTGAGAGGAAGAGCTAAAGAATGGTTGCTATCTTTGCCTAGAAATAGTATTGATTCTTGGACTAAGTGTAAAGATGCTTTCATTGGAAAATATTATCCTCCTGCTAAAATCATATCTTTGAGAAGTGGCATTATGAACTTTAAGCAATTTGATAATGAGCATGTTGCCCAAGCTTGGGAAAGAATGAAATCATTGGTTAAGAATTGTCCCACTCATGGACTGACTACTTGGATGATTATTCAAACCTTTTATGCAGGATTGAATTTTTCTTCAAGGAATTTATTGGATTCAGCTGCTGGAGGGACCTTTATGTCCATCACTTTGGGTGCTGCAACAAAGCTTCTTGATGATATGATGGTAAACTATTCTGAATGGCACACCGAAAGAACTCCAACAGGTAAGAAGGTAAATTCTGTTGAGGAGATCTCCTCTTTGAATGATAAGGTTGATGCCATTATGTCTATGCTTTCGAATGGTCATGCTACTATTGATCCAAATAATGTTCCTTTAGCTTCATTGGTTGCACAAGAAGGGAATGTTGATGTGAACTTCATTAAAAATAATAACTTCAACAACAATGCCTACAGGAATAATTTTGGTAATAGCAACTATAGGCCATATCCTTCTAATGGTAGCAATGCTTATGGTAATTCTTATGGTAATTCCTACAACAACAATAAGAGTGTGCCCTCTGATCTTGAAGTTATGCTTAAGGATTTTATTAGCACACAAACTACTTTCAATAAAACTGTTGAGGAAAAGCTAGGAAAAATTGATATTCTTGCTGCTAAGGTTGATAGTCTTGTTCATGATGTTGATTTCTTAAAAATAAAGGTGCTGCCTCATGATGTTAAAGAGAGCAAAACTCTCAATGCTATACAAGTTAAAATTGATAACAATATAAGAATGCTAGCTGAGTTGCATGATAGATGGGAAAGAGAGGAAAAAGAAGCTGAAATTGCTAAACAGAATAGTGTGGCTAGAGTTTGCACTATTTTTACTACTGAAAATGTTGATACCTCAAGTGCTAGTAAACCTCCTACTGTTAATGGAAAGATAATTGGTGTTGGAAATGTCTCCACTTCTGCTGCAAAAAGCTTTAAACTGCCTGATAGCACTAAAATTGCTCCTGATAAAAGTGCTGAAATTTTTAGGAGTGTAGGAGATAATGGTTCCATTACCTTTGATGATAATAATTTTGATTTTGATGGTTGTAATATAACTGAAGTCATTATGTTCTTGCAAAAGCTAGCTAAGAGTCCTAAGGCTAGTGAAATAAATATGGCTTTTACTAAACATATCATCAATGCTCTCATGCATGCTAGGGAAGAGAAATTAAAACGTGAAGCTTCTATCCCTAGGAAGTTAGATGATGGTTGGGAGCCCATCATTAAAATGAAAGTGAATGATTTTGATTGCAATGCTTTGTGTGATCTTGGTGCTAGTATTTCTGTTATGCCTAAAAAGCTTTATGATATCCTTGATCTTGCACCTTTGGAAAAATGTTATTTGGATGTTCACTTTGCTGATTCTTCTATGAAGAAACCTTTGGGGAGAGTTGATAATGTTCTTATTATGGTTAACAATAACCTTGTCCCTGTTGATTTTGTGGTTTTGGATATTGAATGCAATCCTTCTTGTCCTATTGTGTTGGGAAGACCTTTTCTTAGAACTGTTGGTGCTGTTATTGATATGAAAGAGGGGAATATAAAATTTCAATTCCCACTCAGGAAAGGTATGGAACACTTCCCTAGAAGAAGGATGAAACACCCTTTTGATACTATTGTTAGGGCAAGTTATAATGTTGATGTTTTTGGTCTTGACAATACTTGATTCATGTTTCATGCCTAGCTAAAAGGCATTAAAGAGAAGCGCTTATGGGAGGCAACCCATTGTTTTTACTTTCTGTTATTTTTTTTTTGTGTCAAGGAGCATGTTTACTTCTGTAAAACTCCTTTGTATCTTTTATTTGCTGTTTTGTTGTGCCAAGAAAAGTCTCTTATGACAAGATGGTACCTATATTTGGATTACTGCACAGGAACAGATTTCTGGAACGTCACCGTTTCTCGCCGTAGAAAATCAGAAAATTTGAAAAAATCTGCCAATTTTTGTGCGTGTTCCTGAGATATGTACGCAACTTTCGTACGACTAAAGTTTTTCGATTTGAGCGACGTAAGTGTCCCAAAAAAATCATCTTTACGGACTGTTCTGGTTTTGACAGATTCTGTCTTTGTTTTGCATTCTATCTTTTACAAGTGTTGAGTGGTTTCTTTTAAGGTGAAAGAGCATCACTTAAGCCTAGTAACAGTAGCTAATGTTTGAAAATGATTGCTTATGAATTTGTGTCCTTACAGAACAAGTGAGATTATTTGTTTTGATGCACTAACCCGCTAATGAGAAAAATGTTGAGTTTTGGTGTGAAGGAAGTTTTCAAGTGTTAAGAGAGGAGGATGATATTATAAGATCAAGAAGAGTGAAAAGCTTAAGCTTGGGGAAGCTCCCATGGATCTCCCCAATATATTCAAGAAGACTCAAGCGTCTAAGCTTGGGGATGCCCAAGGCATCCCCTTCTTCATCAACAAACTATCAGGTCATCTCTAGTGAGACTATATTTTTATTTCTTCACATTATATGTACTTTTCTTGGAGCGTCAGTGTGCTTTTGTTTTCAGTTTGTTTTTGTTTTGTTTGCTGCTCTATACTTGTTGGATCCTAGCACTCTTGTTTGGGAGAGAGACACGCTCCGCTTTTTCATTGGAATACTCTTGTTCTTCACTTATATTTGTTGAGTATTCTTGTCTAGCTACTGCTAAAGCTTCTAGCTCTCTGTTTTCATATATCTCTTGTCAGAGCTATTAGTTTCTTTTGAAGAAAGTACTCTCTTGCTTCACTTATATTTGTTTGGAGAGTTGTTCAAATAAGTTGATTGGTGTTTGGTTGGAACAGAAAATGCTATGCATGTGGTAGTGGTATAAAATGCTTACATAAGTCTTGTAGATCACTGTCTTGAGTAATTTGATACTTGTCAATTGTTTTGAGTTACCAAGTAAGTAATGTTTAGACTTGTGCATCATGTAAGTAAAGGCTATTAGTGAAGAACTACTGTAAAGCTTGTTGATATTTGATTTGTATCATTGGTAGTTCCAAAGTCTAGATATTTTCTAGTGAAAGGTTTTGGTTAACAAGGAAGACAATGTGGAGTCTTGTAATTTTTCAAGCATGTTTTTTATATGAGTTCTTGCTGTACCGGTTGACAGTCTGTGTTTGCTTAAATAACCTTGCTAGCCTAAACTCTGTACTAAGCGGGAATGCTGCTTGTGCATCCAAAACCCTTGAGCCAAAATCCATGCCATCTGTGTCCACCATAACTACCTATTATGTGGTATTTTCCTGCCATTCCAAGTAAATTTTTCATGTGCTACCTTTAAAATATTCAAAACTGTTACAACTCCTTTTTGTGTCACTGTTTACAAGCTCATGAGGATGTGGTAGATGGTCTTTATTTCACTTGTTGATCAGACTTTACACCTGGACTAGTGGCATATACATCCGCTTATCCAATAATTTTGCAAAAAGAGCTGGCAACGGGGTGCCCAGTCCCAATTAATTACAACTTTAACCATTAATTCTCTTCACATCTTTTTGCCCCTGAGAAATCAGTCAAGCAATGTTCATAAGTGTGTAAACAAAAGAGAACGAGGGATGATCTACCCGCTGGTAGAAATAACGTCCTTCATGGGAGCCGCTCTTGTAAGGTCTGGTTAACTTGTGACTTAAAGTATTGTCTATTTACTGATTCGTTGACCACTAACACACACCTCTCAAAATATATTTTTATACTCTCTATATGCTTTCAAAAACTTAAAAAGCTCTAGCACATGATTTAATCCCTGCTTCCCTCTGCGAAGGGCCTTTCTTTTACTTTATTGTTGAGTCAGTTTTCCTACTTCTTTCTATCTCCACAAGCAAACACTAGTGTCAACTTTGGTACAACAGTTGTTATATAATGATATGTTTGACTTATTGCATTACTTTGCCTTGACAATATCCATGAGATAAATATGTTAAAGTTGAAGCCAGTGCTGAAACTAAATCTTCCTTTGTGTTAGTCAAACACTTTCATTTAGAATCTATTGCTTTGTGAGCTAACTTTTATGCAAACTCTTATAGCTCCATTGTCTCCAAAGTATTATTCATGAAAGTTTGCACTTGTATGATTCATTTTGTTTACTCCTTGTTTACTTGTTAGCAAACTATAGACCATTGACTTGGATCACTTCATTCAGTTCATGTGCTTTGCATTACTATTTGATCAAGATTATGTTGGTAGCATGTCACTTCAAAAATTATGTTGTTTTTATCGTTTACCTACTCGAGGACGAGCAGGAACTAAGCTTGGGGATGCTTGATACGTCTCAAACGTATCTATAATTTTTGATGTTCCATGCTGTTATTATACCAATTGCTACATGTTTTATTTACACTTCATAGCATTTTTATGCATTTTCTGGGACTAACCTATTAACAAGATGCCGAAGTGCCAGTTCCTGTTTTCTGCTGTTTTTCTCCTTCAGAAAGGCTAGTCGCAAAATATTCTCGGAATTGGACGAAAATCAACGTGTGCAAATATCTCATCGGAAGACTCCAGAAGCCAGAAGGGGAGACGGAGTGGGGCCACGAGGCAGCCACGCCACCCTGGCGCGCTAGGAGGGGGTGGCGCCCACCCCTGGCGTGGCCGCCTCGGTTGCCTCCGACGCCGCCCTTTCGCCTATATATTCCCGATGTCCCGAAAACCCTAAAAACACCGATCATATTCCACGAAAAGTTCCGTCGCCGCCGCCGTCGTCAACCCTAGATCGGGAGGGTTCTGAAGCTCTTCCCGGCACCCTGCCGGAGGGGAGATCCTCACCGGAGGCCTCTACACCGCCATGCCTGCCTCCGGAGTGATGCGTGAGTAGTTCATCCTTGGACTACGGGTCCATAGCAGTAGCTAGATGGTTGTCTCTCCACCTTGTACCTCCATGTTTAGATCTTGTGAGCTGCCTAACATGATCAAGATCATCTTATTGTAATGCTACATGTTGTGTTTGCTGGGATCCGATGAATATTGATACTATGAGCAAGTTGTTTATCAATCTATCTATTTATGTTGTTTATGATCTTGCATGCTCTCCGTTGCTAGTAGATGCTTTGGCCAAGTAGATGCTTGTAACTCCAAGGGGAGTATTTATGCTAGATAGTGGGTTCATGCCTCCAGTAATCTGGGCTCGAGATGACAGAAACGACTAAGGTTGTGGATGTGCTGTTGCCACTAGGGATAAAACAATGATGCATTGTCTACGTGTCATTTGCATTGTTTACATTACACACTTTACTTCATGCAATAATCTGTTGTTTGCAACTCAATACCGGAAGGGGTGCGGATGCTAACCGGAAGGTGGATTATTTAGGCATAGATGCGTTGGATAGCAAGTCTATGTACTTTGTTGTAATGCCCAATTAAATCTCATAATAATCATCTTGTCATATATTGCATTGTCATGCGCTCATTATTTGTCAATTGCCCAGCTGTAATTTGTTTACCCAACATGTTAGTTATCTTTTATGGAGAGACACCACTAGTGAACTGTGGACCCCGGTCCATTTCCTCATACTGATAAAACCACCAACTGCAATCATTTGTTCTCTGTTACTTTCTGCACTCATTACTGTTTTCCACACAATACGTTTAATCCTTTGTTTTCAGCAAGCCGGAGAGATTGACAACCTCTCTGTTTCGTTGGGGCAAAGTAGTTTGCTTGTGTTGTGTGCAGGTTCCACGTCAGTTGCGTCGCTGACAACCGTCGGAAGAACCTCCGTGTCCTCCTGGTTCGATAAACCTTTTTTTTTGAAACATTTATGACAGTAGGAAAGGCTCCTACTTCCTCTATATTAGCACTTCAGTCAATGGTTCCAGGGGATATTTACATGGGGGTTAGTAGGGGAATTAGAAGATTACAACATCAGGAAACAAGCTAAAGGGTGTCAACAAAGTTTCTAATAAACTGATGCTTTGCTTCCTTGGTCCTATGAACCAGGAGTGAGAAGTCCTCCTTAAATCTAGCCAACCAAGCATTTGTCGTTGGAGGGATCCCATTAAAGTAGAAGTTATTTCTCTCCTTCCAGAGGCTCCAGGCCGCAATAGAGAAAACATCCATGAACATAGCCTTCGTCCAATTATCCTTTGCTGAAGCTAGGAGAGACAACCTGTTCGCAGTGAGGTCATTTGGAAAGTGAAACTGAAGAAGCCCCCAGCAGTCCTTGGTAAAGTCACAATGGAAGAAAAGATGTTCCACCGTTTCCTCAACCCCCTCATTACACATAGTGCAGTTGAAAGTAGTTCCAACATTAAAATGTCGTCTCCTCAACATGTTCCTCGTGTTAAGTCTGTCAGATAATAGAAGCCAGCAGAAGAATTTTATCTTGGGCGTGCACTTTGCTTTCTAGAGCCAAGAAAAGATTTGTGAGGAATAATCTCCCTAAAACAGAATTTGTAGTATCGGCTGGGGGTGAAAGTATCCGACCCCACAGATAGGACCATTGACCAGGAGTATCCGAGTCAAGAATAATATGATGTGTGTCCATCTGAGCTTGCCTCAGCTCCTGAAGCGCCTGTGGAGAAAGTGGCAAATGAAAATTGCTGCGCAGAGAGGTTGCTGCAAGGAAATGTTTAGCTGAGAAATCTTCGTTTATTGCAAAGGAGAATGCTCGGGGATAAGACTCAGCTGCGACATTACTTCCCAAGGGTCTTTCCAAAACAAAATTGTATCTCCTGACGAAATAGTGCAGTTAGAATTCCCTCTGAATATAGGAGATAACTGAGACACATCCCTCCACCAGAAGGAGCCACATAGTTCCATCGCATGAGGGACTTTGTCTACATAGTAAGCTTCCCAAACCAATGTTACCCAGGGTGTGTCGACTTTGTTATAAAACTTGTTGAAGTATTTTAAGAGCAGCCCTTCATTTTGTATCTTGAGATTGAGAACTCCCATTCCACCCTTGTCTTTCGGTCTGCAAACCTTGTCCCAGGCAATCAGGGGATTACAGTGTTCCCCATCTTCAAACTTCTTATTCCATAAGCAGTGCCTTCTAATTTTATCAATATGTTCAAGGATTTTAGGGTGTAATTTGAGGGCACACATAGTGAAGGTAGCAATGGAAGTAAGGAGAGAATTTATGACAGTGACACGGCCACTATAAGACATCATCATGAAATTTGCAGACATAGATCTTTCAATCCTGTCCACCAAAGGCATGAGATCTTGAACCGTTGGTTTGGTGGTGCCAAGAGGGAGGCCTAGGTATGTGAAAGGCATTGTCCCAATGTCACACCCTAGTGTAGCAGCAATTTGCACAGCCCTCTGTCTCTGAGTGTTTATTGGGATCATGATGGACTTGTGATAATTAATACAAAGGCCAGTACACTGAGCATAAGTATCAAGAATTTGTTTCATCTGAACAACTTGAGTATGACATGCAGGCATGATGATTATGGTGTCATCAGCGTACTGAACCACATGGAAGTCCATATCAAAATCTGGTGAGAAAAGCACCTGGAGAAGACCATCTCTGAATGCTTTGTTAATTGCAGATTGCAGGAGATCAGCAGCCAGCACAAAAATTAGGGGAGAAAGTGGGTCTCCTTGCCTTACACCCCGTTTACAATGAAACTGTCTCCAGGAACTCCATTCAGCAATACAGAAGACATACTAGATCCAAAATCTGTTCTATCCATTTTAGCCATTTACTGTCAAAGCCCATCTGCATCATGATCTGTAACATAGCCGCATGATCAATTGTATCAAATGCTTTAGCAAAATCTAACTTAAGCAGGATGATCTCTATCTTGGAGGCTTCACATTGATGAATGAATTCAAAAGCCCACGCAATGCAGTCTTGAATTGTTCTTCCCTTCAGAAAACCATACTGATTTTTTGGAACAACTTTTAGAACAACTTTTTGCAATCTATTCGCCAGCACCTTTGTGATCAGTTTGAGACAACAATTCAGCAGAGTGATTGGCCTAAATCATTCACAGTTTCAGGTGATCCCACCTTTGGAATCAGAGTAATGTATCCTTTATTAATGCTCTCCAGATTCAATTTGCCCTCATGAAACTCATGGCAGAGCTGATATATGTCTTCCTTAATAATGTGTCAGCAAGATTTCAGGAAATGACCATTGAAACCATCCGGTCCAGGTGCTTTATCTGCAGGCATTTCTCTCACCACTGCATCAATTTCTGCATTAGTAAAAGGAAGAGACAGACACTCCAATCCCTCTACTGGCTCAATAAGTGATGCAAGATCAAACCCCATGGATGGATTGTGACAAGTGCCAAGCCTCTCTTTGAAAGCATCATAGATAACTTTCTCTTTGTCAGCGTGGGAAGAAACTTGGACACCATCCGGGAGAGTGAGGTTAGCTATCGAATTCCTTCTGTATCTCTTAGTGGCAACTGAGTGGAAGAATTTAGTGTTTTCATCACCAAACTTAGTCCAACGAATGGTGCACCTCTTTTTCCAGTACTGTCTTTGAAAATCTAACAGTTTGAGCAGATGTCCTTGAATGATTTTCCTGAAGTCGGTTTCAGCTAGAGTAAGACCTCTTCTATCCTCTAGATTATCTAGCTCAAGAATAGCTGTGTTACAGTTTTCAATGCATATGGATAGCCGAGAGATACTTTTACTCCAGAATTTGATGTCATATCGAAGATGTTTCAGCTTAGATAACTTTCTCTTTGTCAGCGTGGGAAGAAACTTGGACACCATCCGGGAGAGTGAGGTTAGCTATCGAATTCCTTCTGTATCTCTCAGTGGCAAGTGAGTGGAAGAATTTAGTGTTTTCATCACCAAACTTAGTCCAACGAATGGTGCACCTCTTTTTCCTGTACTGTCTTTGAAAATCTAACAGTTTGAGCAGATGTCCTTGAATGATTTTCCTGAAGTTGGTTTCAGCTAGAGTAAGACCTCTTCTATCCTCTAGATTATCTAGCTCAAGAATAGCTGTGTTACAGTTTTCAATGCATATGGATAGCCGAGAGATACTTTTACTCCAGAATTTGATGTCATATCGAAGATGTTTCAGCTTGGCATTCAAATTTGCAGCACTATCTATACCTAATAATAAAGGCATTAAGGTTTCTTGTGGTACGTCATTTTTCTTTTCGGTTTTGCCCTCCCACCAAATCACATAATACGCACTGATGCCACCGTACCGCTTCATTCTTCTTTTTCCACCACGAACAAACCACACCTCCACAAGGACGGCGCGGGTATGAAGAAAATTATCGATCGGTGATGGCGGCGCAAGCAGCGAGCTCCGCGTTGGAGGGAGGCTCACCGGCCGCGACGTCGTCGTTCCCGGCGACCTCGACCGCTACGGCCGGCCGCCGTACTTCGCGTTGACCTACAAGATCTGAATCTGATGGTGCTTCCTCTCCAGCAGCTTCGATCTTCTCCGACCAGCTCAAGAACTGCTGTTGGACATGTCGTGTTGGTCCTATCCCATGGGGGTGTTGCACCATGTCGCGGGTGTCCTCAATCTGCTCCCAGTGGGAGCCGGACGTCAAGGGCGCGGTTGCCGTCTCCTCAGGTCTCCACCGCGTCCCTGGCCGGCTCTTGCTTGTGCCCCTGGAGATGATTCGGGTTCAGGAAGATGGCACACTTTTGGATATAGGCCAGCTTGTTGGCTAACGCCGTGGAGGCGATTTTCCTGACGAGTACCGATAGGAAGCGGTCCCGCGGAGGTTGTCGACGTTTCCACCGTGGAGATTTGGTCCTCATTTGGGCACTGGGCTGGGCTTCTGCTCAACATTTAACGGTGAGGTGAGATATCTGATCCCTCATCCGGTAAAGGAAAGACACAATTCAACTGGTCTCTCGTGAGTTTTTTGGAAATTGCTATCACGGATTCTAAGCATGTAATTTCTATGCTTAGGGGATACTTCCTGTCAGGCGTAAGGAAGATTTACTGATAATTTTGCCTTCACTGCGAGGTTAGGATTCCTTAGCTTCAACGTTTTAGATTTTTCATGTTGTAATTGAGCTGCTTCAAGGAGCTTTTGATTTTGTGACAATAGCTGCTTCAAGGAGCTATCGGCTGATACAGGCTGACAAGTGTTAGCGATCAATGAGTTATCCGAGACACAAAGAAACAATAGCGATAGTTTTGATTAATGCTAAATGGCTAGCTAACACGACTAGATTTACTCAACAATTTCCTTCTCCAAGCTTTGCGCTTCTGTATTCATTTTAGTTTATACTGATAATTTCCTTTCATTTTCCTTTGCATACACGTGACTACACATATGGGGCAGGATGGTCAGGTGGCTAGCTGATGACTTTTGAAAGCATGGCGTTTGTATTTGGAGGGTACTATCGACTTTGAAACTTCATCCTATTATTTATAGTTTACAATTATCTTGGGGGCTATGTAGACAAATGGAACTGGATATAACGATGAATTTAAAAATTTGGGGCAAAATTTGGGCGGCACCTATGTTTTTCTCTAAAAGTTAAACTTTTTCTCACCCGTTGCAATGCACGGGCACGTTTGCTAGTTCTTCTTAAAACTTGGTCTGCTCCAGCTGTTAGCAACTGTCTGAAAAAAACCAGAATGTGCTGTCCAATAATTTTCAAAACGGAATAATTTGCAGCCAGGGGTACTAGTCTGTATTGAGACCACGCAAGGAGTGTGATCAGAGGTCAGTTTTCCTTGTGGAGTGACAAGTGTCGCTCAAGAAGAGGGTCTTGCTGCATGTTACTCCAAGTAAACGACCTTCCTTTGATGGGAATTTCCGTGAGATGTTGTGCTCTTATTATGTCATTAAAAAGAAGCATGTCATCCACATCACCACCTGGCTTGTTTCTATTTGTAGGTGAACGAATAAAGTTGAAATCACCCACAATTAACCAATCTTCGTCATCAGGAATGGCTAGCTCATATAACCACTCAACAAAAGCTTCCCTCATATCCCCATTACATGGCCCATATATATTCATCAGAGTCCAAGAAAAGGCACCCTGTTTGGAGGTGAAGTGCACAGAGAGAGCAAAGGGCTGACAATGCATTACCAAACCCGTGAAAACAGAGCTTTTCCATATAATAATAAGACCACCAGAGGCTCCATTGGAGGGCACATAAACAAATTCATCAAAAGAGTTAGGACAACAAGATTTAATAAAGGCCATGTCAAAATGCGACTTCTTTGTTTCTTGCAAGCACACAATATCACACCCACTTAGCTTGATAGCATTCAAAAGAGCAAGTTGCTTGGTTTTGGCATTTAGTCCCCTAATGTTCCAACACAAAATAAACCACTTCTTAAGGTAATTCATTACAATAATAAAGAGGCCTAAGCCTGAGGATCATGATCATTGGAAGACTAGCAAGTAGCTTCACAGGGGACAGGTCTTCAGGAGGGACACCACATAAATGAATCCCAATGCACTGAAGAGTGGGGATTGGAGTTGGAGGAGGAATAGCAACACCAGCCATCATCGTGCCTTGAGCCAAGCCATCCATGCTACTCTGAGCATCTTGCAGAGCAGGAACCTTAACAGTCTTCACCTTGGATTTCTTCTTTTTGGCATCAGTAATCATTGGAACTCTGAACCCATCATACTTGTTAGCACGAGGGCTCCTTCTAACCTGCCCAATAACAAAAGGCGCAGCTGTAGCTGACAGAGATGCATCAGCTTCATGGATAGCAAGCTGAAGACCATGAAGCTGTGTGTGTGGCGTGACCTCAACCTCTTCCTCCAGCTCAGTGATCCTGGCAACCTTCTTAGGTGGCTGCGAGAGAAACATCTTGCACTAGCAGTTCTCTTACCAGCCAGAACTGAAACAAAGGCAAACTTCTAAGATTGTGGAAGCTGATATTGCACATGACTCGGAGTTAAGGTCTTCTTGAAGTACATCTCCACCAAAGAGACTTGTGCAATCGTCTCGGCTTCAAAGGGAACCAGACCTAAAGCCACAGCTTGGGCAAAGTGTAGGCTATCAACCTGAAAAGCAGAGAAAGTAGTTCCAAAGAGTCGGTTCAGCTGATATTGCTGAAGGGCAACAGCATTGGCGTCAGAAACAGCAGCATCAGAGTGTGTGACAGTCATAACAACCACTTCTTCTGGATCAGTCTCTGGACTACTAATAGAGTCAGTCCATGCTTGCATTGGGCTATCTGCGAGGTTAGAGCTTGGAGGATGGATCCCCACATGAATTGGGACTCCCTGGTCAGCAAGGACTGCATGAAAATCAATGAGAGGGGGATCCACCATCTCAATATCAGCATGAACCCCAAGATTACCCTCTGGGATGTTGATCGCCTGCTGAGCTTGTCCATTATCATCAACTTGTCCCTGTCCCACTCCAGCCTGAAAGTGCTGAATATCTTGTTGTGCATTGTGTTGATGACCATGATTGTTAAACTGAGCATTATGAGCCATGTTCTGCTGTAACCAGGTGGCGAGTTGGTTCTGGTAAATCTGCTCTGCAGTAACATCAGGGCCATATAAGGGATGTGGGTTGCCATCTTCAGGTTCAGGGTCTTCAGGAGGAGGAGGAACATCTTGCACATGTGCATTCCAGTCAGCACTCCTAAGCATAAAAACCGGCACCGACCAGCTCTGCCTAGCCCCACCAAGCTGAGTAACCACAAGACTTCTAGGCACAAATTTTGGATGCATAATCCAAACCTTAGCTAGTATAAACTTCAGATTGCCTCTAGGTTGATGCCACACAGAAAGTAAACCGAAATCTTCAACTGCTCTGTTAATGTAAAACGTGGTCTGATAGTCGAGAGGGAAACCCAGAAATAAGATCCAAGTTTCCCTGCCAAAGGAGGTGAGTCTCATGTTTTTTGCTTGGTCATGTCGAACAAAAGTGACAATAGTGATTTCATCAGCTTCAAACGTGAGACCAATCGCAGTGTCAGCCCTCAAAGTATCTACCAGCTTAAAAACCCCCAAACCAAAAGGGTGATCATCCCAATCCTGAACCGCGCAGCCAGATTCAACAAGAAAGTCTCTCATATTCTGACGCATCTGCTCTCTCATCTGAATAGGAATAAATCTATTGGTTTCAGCGATTACCACACGGTCGTGTTGGAGCGGCGACAGCGGCGGCACCACCAGCATCATCCGAGCCTTCCTAACTGCAGGCCTGTGGTTGATCGTCATGCCATCCGGGATGAACATGTGGGGGTTGACAGGGAAGTTGGCCATTGCCGATTCCTGGACCTCGACTGCGCCGTCGTCTCCACCCGAGGGATGCACTGTAGCTTGGGGAAAAGATGTTCTGGGAGACGAAACGGCCAGGCAAGAATCCCGATTTAACCGGGGTAAATCCTCTGTTTCCTTTTCCGTTTGCGCCTTCAGTTTTGGGAGCCAGATTTTTCGGACAGATACGGAGCCCATTTGTTTTTTAGATTTTTTGGGCCTCCAAACAAGCTTTTGACCACAGTCAGCTCTTTTATGGCCCACAGCCTTGCAAGCCCAACAGCGAGAGACACTAGTGTTTTTACCCAAACAGCGCACACATTTCCGGCCTAGAACTTGACAACCAGAGCAGATCCCTGGACAATTGGGCCGCAGATGGTCTTTGAGCCCACAGCGAGAGCACCGACCCAAAATTTCAAAGAGAAGAGAGCTGGGCGGGAGAATAGGCATGTCTAACGCCTCCATGATGGCGTTTTCAGAATAATTTGCAAATCTCAAATCATTAATGTGCTCAAGCGTAATATGTGGTAAGTTGGCAAAATATTTGGTCGCAAAATTAGGGCCAATAAAGGACTTTTGCACCTTAAAATCAGGGCCCAAAATAACCGGATCAGTAAAACTGCCAAAGATAAAGTTGTTACCCCACTAGTACAGAAAAGCTTTTCTGTGGCGCACCATTTTGCTATTCTGTGGCGCATGGGTGGTGCGCCACAGAATAGTCGCCACTAAATAAGCTATTCTGTGGCGCACCACCCATGCGCCACAGAATAGTGGCTATTCTGTGGCGCACCGCGACTGGTGCGCCACAGAATAACTATTCTGTGGCGCACCCGTGTAACCATGCGCCACAGAATAGGGTGCGCCACAGAATAGTCATGGGTGCGCCACAGAATTACTGCGCAGTACTGTACCCGTATATTCATACAAATACCAGTATAATACCAGAATACATGTATATTTCATATTTACACAGATATAACAGAAACAGAGATATATTTTCACAGATATATCAAAACAAACACATTACTAATATATGTCATCACAAGTTGATACAAAAGTGCGGAAGTTTTACACAATTGTTGAGATATACAAAAGTTCATCGAATCGTTGCCCACGTTACAAAATGAAGTGTTCACCGCCTACACTAGGATCGAATAGATTACATCTCGGCGTTGACGGTGAGCAATAGCGGGAACACGACGATCTCATGTAGCCTTCTTCGCGAGCGCTACGAGCGGAGCGGCGCCGGGAACGGTTTGCCGAGAGGCCCTTGAGTTTGTATTCCTGCATATCACAAGTTTCACTGACGCCATCTCTGCGTCACATAGTGTCACAACATTTTAATCATCGGCATTCTAGAAATGAATTAGCTAAGGTCAACTAACAATCATGCCTCATACTTAACTGGTATCAACTTACAAAAATCATGCCTCATATTTTATATCAACTTACCACAAAAAGATCAAATAGAGAAAAACCCGTATGATGGATCCTTCTTCCTGATCCGCTCCGGAAACGGATAAATGCCGTCTTTCGTCATCCACGTCCTCCTGTCATTCTGCTTATCTAGGCGTTCTTCGATCTCCCACTTAGACAACGCTGAAAATCGGTTGGGATATATATTTGATTAATGCATGATATAACTAGAGTATGATTTATTCATCTAATATAGAAAAGAAAGAAGCAAGGTTTCTACCTCTGGCGTTGTGTAAGGACCCCCCTGCTGTCTTGACATCTTCCAGGATGATTTTCGATAACTGTAACTGGATGCGATGGAAGTCTGCTCTAAGGTCATCATCAGTGAGATCCTCATCATATTTGGCCCATTCTTGGAGACGATATGGCAAATTCGTTATCACTGCATCCCGGACATACGATTTCATGTGTAAGAGGACGTAGAAGGCATCCACGTTGCCAGACTTTTGCTTGATGCAATGAAACCCCGTCCCATGGTAAAACTTGTGTGTGTTGTCAATTATACGTTTCGCTTTCTTCTCGAAGGAACCTCCGTTTTTGGCGTAGCCCTCGAGAGCCTCATCGAGAACACCCTTAATTCTAGTGTAGTCTTTCGGCGTAGTCCCTGAGTCTAAATATGTGGCAGTTGACCACTTCGGGTGCACGGCGATGAGTACTGAGTACTTGTCACTGCTCAACACAATTGAAACGGAATATTGGAAAGGATCAACACAACAGAAGAAATCTATAAGAAAGCATAAGATACGACAGCGGCGACTAGATGCGGACTTACTTGAAAAAGAAAGGCAGAAGAAGGCTGGTCTTCGTGCTCATGTTCAGCATGATTCTCTGGAGGTACTCCGTGGCCTTAGCCCGTGTCGGTGATCCTTCCTCCAGCTGGCTGTCCCGCATGTAGTAGGGATCCACTACCTTGACGTACGGGGTTTGTTCTCTCCTGATCATCATCGCCTGGCTGAGCGCGTATAGGCGGACCAAGTTATAGTCCAGCCGTTTAAAGTGAAACAAGTTGAAGACGTCCTCGCACGATATGAAGAACAGATCCGCTGGAGATTCATCAACGAAGTCAACCAAGTCCCTTGGCACCTTGACAGTGAACACCGGGTAGTTCGGATTCTCGTCTTTAAGAAGGTTGTCCTCTAGCTTCAAGATAGCAAGTTGCAAAGGGGCCATGCATCCATCTGCGAGGTGGAGCAGCTCCGAAGGCAGTATCGGTTGACCAGCTTCATGCAACCGGGACGACAAGTCACCCGCACGGGGTGGTATCATGGGGTCACTCCGGACATACCCCGGTGTGCTAAGTTTCGTCTTCGGAGCTGGCTTACTCCTCTTCCTGTGCTTCTTCTTCTTCTCTGCTGTATCTGGTGTATCTTCCGGAGGCAGTATTGGGTACTGTCTGGAGCCGAAGCTGATCACTGGGGCAGGCCCTTTTTTCCCTCCTTCAGTCCAATCCCTGACAGACTCACATATGGTTGTAAAGAGCGACGTGAGCGTATTTGTCACCGCCGCTGAGATGAAACTCGGAATCATAATATTTTGCTCCATCGGTTCCTCGCCCCTTGTTCCAGAAACCCCAGCCTCGTCATTGTCGGCCATGTTTGCACTGCATTAAAAAGAGGCAAAAAGTTAGTATGACAAATATAAGAGAAAAAAAATCACCTAACTAAGTACTAAGATACCCCGGCCCATGCACTAGTCGCAATACCCCATATGTCCTATTTTTAGCAAAGTCATGCCAAATTTCACGAAAAAATCCGGCATGACCTTTGCTAAAAAAGGGACATATGGAGTACCCGAAATTGCCGGAACGGAAGTTAATCGACGTTCCGGCAATCTCAAGGGCCTCTCGGGGTACCTGCAAGCATTTCCAACAAAAAAAAACACATCTACGGCCGGCACCTCCGGCCGGCATCTCAACGACACGATGGTCGGAGCACAAGCACAATACCCCATATGTCCTATTTTTAGCAAAGTCATGCCAAATTTCACGAAAAAATCCGGCATGACCTTTGCTAAAAAAGGGACATATGGAGTACCCGAAATTGCCGGAACGGAAGTTAATCGACGTTCCGGCAATCTCAAGGGCCTCTCGGGGTACCTGCAAACATTTCACAAATCATGTTGGCCGGCATTCCCGGCCAACAACATCACAACAACACATGCATCCCCGGTCAACAACATCACAAGAACATCCGCAAAATATAGGAGGGCACCACCTTGAGCAGCAGGAAGCAACGGGGGGGCCTACACACATACACAACACATAAGCATCTCCACAGTCACGATATTACTTAGCAATTGCAGAGAATAAAATAAAATTAATCAAATGTTGATATAAAATATGAGGGAGTATATATTAACACATTTTTTTAGTATTTCAAATGTTGATTGTTTCTTCTATAATTATGGAGGATTGTCCGCAAACTTGAATGCCACATTACCATCATGGCGTGGAGTGCGAGACCGGTAGCCATTCTTTCATACGGTCCGATATTTTAAGGTGCATTTTGGTACGTGCAGGCGTCACGATTCACGACAAATTCTGATTTTAGGTGTTAGATGATTGCTTTCCCATATACAATTCTGATTCTGATTTGTGGTGTTAAATATCATAACATTTAGAAACTAACATTTGTAATTCCTTTTGGGAAACCACCGAAACACTCAAAACAAATGAACAATTGACATAGAAATCGTGAGAATTTTTTGAAACATGTACGATAGAGGGACTTACTATATAGTTATTTCAAGCTTGTCGCATCTACTACAAAATACTATTTTGATTGCCATCAAGTATATTAGCTGCATGGAAATAAAAGAAGGAAAATACGTAGCTTGCCATCGGGCGGCACACGGTGTCTTCGGGGTGCAGAGATGATGCTAGAGTGGTGTGGGTGCTGGTTTGTATAGGAGGGAGCAGGAGCAACACCAGCGCGGGCGTGCTGTGCAAGGACGTGCAAGCTCACGGCTTGCACGCGACGGCCATGGCGGACGGTGACGGACGGCAAGAGCACCTAGAGCAAGAGGGGAAGGGGAAGATGTCCAGGAGGACGGGAGGCTCACCAAGAGGCTGCGGTTGTCGTGGTTGTGCAGCCCGCGGACGACGGCGACGGGAAGTAGAGGAAGAAGATCGTGGCCTTGGCGCTCCCGCGGACGGTCGGCGTTGAAGAAGACGAGGTTGCTGCGGCTGTCCTGGGGCTCCTCCGGCTCCTGTTCTTGGCGGAGAAGCTGGATCACAGCGGCACGGATCTCCGGGACATGGAGGCTTGGGTCGGGGATGCGCGGACCAACGGGGACGATGACGGCGCGCACCCGGCCGGAAGAAGAAGACGAGCTTGGCGTGGCGTCGTCCGTGCTTCCCGTGTCTCCCGCTTGCTGTCGAGGACGGAGGAAGGCAAGGCGCGGCTCCTGGCGCGAAGGGAGAGCACGAGGTGGATGGAGTCACCGGGGCCGCGAGCTTGGGCTTGTCACGGCCATGGCGTCGATTTTCTCGGGAAGAAAAGAAGAAGAGGGAGGGAGAGAGTTGGTGGCGGCGCGGGTTATGGGGAGAGGAAGAAGAATGAGAACGAAGAAGAAAACGGCGGCGGCGCGGCCGGTTTTTGGATAAGGTACCTTATTCTGTGGCGCATCCCCCTGGCGGTGCGCCACAGAATTATCTTATTCTGTGGCGCACCCGATAAGGGGTGCGCCACAGAATAGTTGGTTTTTTTATTTAAATTTTCTGTTTTTACACACATGTTAATAAAAAAACAGTTAATAGTTGGTTTTTTATTTAAATTTTCTGTTTTTACACACATGTTAATAAAAAAACAGTTAATAGTTGTTTTTTTATTTAAATTTTCTGTTTTTACACACATGTTAATAAAAAAACAGTTAATAGTTGGTTTTTTTATTTAAATTTTCTGTTTTTACACACATGTTAATAAAAAACAGTTAATACAAATATTGAAACTGTGCCATATATATCAAATTACATAGACCATATGCTTGTCTCTCATACAAAACAAATTATATATAATACACAAAAAAGTTTTCGATCTTCGTCCCGGCCGGTTCCAAACTAGCATTTCTTCTTTCCCTTCTTGGCGGTTGAATAGCTTAGGCCGGTCACCTTGAGACTTCTTCGCGTGAACGGACAACCTTTGGTAGGTAGGGAGGTCTTCCTTTTTTCTTTAGAATTAGTAGTAGGCATGTCGAAGTAGTTGTCGAATTCCTCCTCGATCTTCGGATCGCCGTCCAGGTCCTCCTCATTGGCGTCTCCTTCCATTCCGATGATGCTCCTCTTGCCCCTCCTCACGACAACACGGTTAGGCTTTGACGGGTCGGTAATGAAGAAGCATTGATCGACTTGGCTAGCGAGTACCCATGGCTCATTTTTCGCGGAGGCTTTCTTCGAGTTGGCTTCGGGTATAACCATGGTGGTGAAATACCGGCCTTCTTTTTCGACGTTCTTGGCCCATCTCACACGGAACATTGGCACCGACTCTCCACAGTAGTTGAGGTCCCATATCTCCTCTATCCTTCCGAAGTATCTTTGTTTGACGGTAGCCTCGTCATCGGCGTAGGATAGCATAGTTACTCCTGAGTTTTGATATTCGCTACTCCTGTCCTTTTCCTCGGTGCAGAATCTGTAAGCATTGATGTCGTACGTCTGATAGGTCTTCACGTTCTGCGCGGGGCCCTGTGATATGGAGAATATGAGTTTTTCATCTTCCGTACTTGGCTTTCTGACCCGTGATTCGGACAGTTGTTTTTCCCTGAACCAACGCGTGAAGCTGGAGTTGTGCTCTCTGGTTACGTCTCCGTTCTTCCTCGGCCGGCCCAGGTCGATGTAGTTCTTCTCGATTATGCTTCTGTGCTCTTCCACCCAAGGTTCGATCAATTCTAAGTGTTGTAGCGCGACCCGGTGAGCCCTATCGAAGTCGACGTGTCGACCATCAATCAAGACAGGGAGTGAGCGGTAGCCCTCACGGTGACCAAAACCAGCGAGCCTGCCGACGTGCGGCCTGGTGGCCAGACCAACATCCTCGTTCTCGGTGCTTAGATAACTCTGGCAGAAGGTGATGCACTCTTTGGTCAGAAAGCCCTTGGCCATGCTTGCGTCTGGACGGGCCCTGTTGCGAACGAATCCTTTGATGACACCGTTCTGCCTTTCGAACGGCATCATGTAGTGCAGGAACGTCGGACCGAGCTTCAGTATGTCATCAACGACGTGGAGAAGGAGATGCACGCAGATGTCAAAGAACGCGGGCGGGAAGTAAATCTCGAGCTCGCATAGTATCCCCACGATCTCATCCTGTATCTTCTGGAGCTGCCTCACGCCGATCGACTTACGGTTGATACCCAGCCTGACGTTCCTTGCGTCGCGCCCAAAATCTTCGAAGGCGATGTCCAATGCTTGCCAATTGATAGCGTCTGCAGGGTGTGTCAGGATGGTGCCCTTCTCCGGATCTTCTGCGGGCTTCTCCCTTTCCGCGTGCCATTGCATGAGCTTTGCTTCCTTAGGATCCACGAACCACCGCTGAAGACGGGGAGTGATAGGAAAGTACCATACCACTTTTCGAGGATTTTTCTTCTTTCCACTCTTGTACCGTCCGTGACCGCACACCGGACATTTGGTCAAGTCCTCGTAATCGCCCCGATAAATTACGCAATCATTGATGCAGGCGTGGTATCTCTCGTGCGGTAGGTCAAGAGGGCACAGGACTTTCTTGGCCTCCTCGATAGTAGTTGGTAATGTGTTACCCTCGGGGAGAATATCGTGCCAGAATTTCAGGTTCTGGTTGAAGCTCTTATCGGTCCAACTGTTTCCCGACTTCATCTCCATAGCATTACGCGTTACTTGCAAGCGCGTATCCTGAGGCCGGCACCCAGGATACAACGGAGTGATCCCGTCTATCCCCATTTGCGCTAGCTTGGCTTTCTCTCTGTCGTTGCTCGTCTGACTGAGAAGCAGTTCTTGAAAATGAGCATCATGCAAGCCCAAACTTAGCGGGGTCTGCTCGTCTCCTTCGTCATGATGATCATGTCCGCCGGCATCTCCTTCGTCATCATGATGATCTTGTCCGTCACACGGCATCTCCATCGTCATCATCTTGTCCGCCGCGGGCATCTCCTTCGTCATGATCATCTTGTCCGCCGCGGGCATCTCCTTCGTCATGACGATGATCTTGTTTGGCTTGTTCCGGCATGAAACCGTGCCTGAGCAGGTGCTCCTCCAATAATCCAGAATCAGGGTGTATCCACCTCTCATGTTTGCATTTTCGACACGGACATCTTATCTGCCTCCCGTTGGACCGAATCATGTCCGCCTTCGCTTGGTCCTTGTATGTTCTGATTTGACTGGAGCTCATCATTATGACCATGGTTGACTACGCGCTATACATAGAGAAGAAACGAGAGTACATAACTTAATTAGAGCCGCAACATGCATGCACACACAAACACACACAACACATCTAAGTCCGGCATCTCAACGACACGATGGTCGGAAGCACAAGCACAATTAATACCTCACATGTCCTATTTTTAACAAAGTCATGCCAAATTTCACGAAAAAATCCGGCATGACCTTTGCTAAAAAAGGGACATATGGAGTACCGAAGTTGCCGGAACGGAAGTTAATCGACGTTCCGGCAATCTCAAGGGTCTCTCAAGGTACCTCCAAACATTTCCAACAAGATGGTCAAAGCACAATAACCTTTCTCACCTTGTAGATTTGATCCAAAATAGAAGATGGGAGAAAGGAGACTATGTATGGGGGAGTCTATCAACCAAAATAAGTTTAACTAAAAAAAAAGGAGAAATATATGGTCAAAAATGGATGGGAAGGAGGAGCACCACGAGTTGGGAGGAGAGGAGGAAGAAGAGGAAATGAGAAATGGGTAGGGGAAAGTGGGTGGAGATGGCCTTATAAAATATCTGGTACATTTATTCTGTGGCGCACCCCTAACTGGTGCGCCACAGAATAATCTAATTCTGTGGCGCACTGGGTCAGGTGCGCCACAGAATAGTTCCCCCCAATTATTTGTGGGGCCAGAGCACCTTATTCTGTGGCGCACCTGCATGGATGCGCCACAGAATAAACATATTCTGTGGCGCACCTGACCCAGTGCGTCACAGAATAAGGTCAAAAGTGGCAGACCCGTTCGTTGGTGTGGGGCCCGCGCTTATTCTGTGGCGCACCTTATAGCCGTGCGCCACAGAATAAGGCTATTCTGTGGCGCACCATGCGCCACAGAATAGCCTTATTCTGTGGCGCACGGCTATAAGGTGCGCCACAGAATAAGCTTTCATAGAATTGGGTTTTCCTACTAGTGCCCGATTTGCATGGAGTTTGAATATCCTTCGATGCCAACTGTTTGAATGAGCCAAATTGAATCATAGGAGCAGTATCAGATAAGCACATACTAGATGAATCCAGAAAGCCAAACTTTGACAATTCCCGTGATGAAGATGGATCCAGAGCTACACTTTTGTCCAAAAAACTCAGGTTAGGCCGAAACAGCGTCGGGCTGCGCTGTGCAACATTCAGATCTTGTTGGGAAGAAGACCATGAACCATCACCAGTCCTTGTGGACTGAGTGTGTAATTCACCACGAAATAATGAAAAATGGCAGATAAAATCTGGCCATATCCGATCCTTCAACCCATAGATGAAATGCCCAACTTTGCTAGAAGCCAGAGAAAACCGGAAGCGGCGATCGCTGAGTTGAAAAACTTTGAAGCCCACATGATCACCACCAATACAACATTGAAGTGCCAAACCAACTGATTCTTCAGAGAGGGGGAAGGAAGCCGACGAGAAGGAAGCCACGAGAAAGAATTCCTTTGCGCCGACAGAAGGAGAGAAGTGGACCGAAGAGCCAAACCTAGATCGAACCTGATCTGCCACGGCCAAACCCGGCGAGAAGTCCCAGTGCAGAAGAGCCCCCATGATAGGATCAGTCTAGAGGCCATGGAAGATGGCGGCGTTGGCGGTGGGCGTGGCCGCGGCGGCGATGGTGGGCGGGGTGGAGGGGGTGGGAGAGCCATTATGTCAATTGCTAAATTTGAATCTAGATCTTTTGATGGTATTCTTGTTGGATATGCCGCAAACTCTCATACTTATAGGGTCTACAACATATCCACCGGATGTGTTCATTCGATAAACCTTGGTCATATTTCAAGGGAAAACTGCTGCTGCACTACATCATACCTTCCTCTTGGGGTCTCCCAACGAACGTGTGTTGTCACGGTCAACAAGCAGATCTTCTGGTGCTATTGCTGGGAAGTAATAAAACACTCTACCGTTAACACGCCATCACACAGCGTATTCTCGGAAGTAGTGATCTTCCTTAACTCCCGCCATGAAATAGAATCTCCCTTCCTTTGCGGCGGTCATGTACCAGTTATGCAATTTTCATAATTGTGTTGTTAGAGCCTTCGTATCTGTGACCAGAGGCTGCCCGATAACATATCGATATGCTATCTGAGCAATGGCGTAACCTGTGTCGCCTAGGACTTCATGAGCAACATTGTCGTTGTAGAGGGCCGCCTTATCAGAAAACACCTTGAGCGGGGCGATCGATTGTATTTCTTGTTCTTCGAGCTGGGGAACTTTTTTCCCGCATTTCTTCTCCTCCATCTGTGAGCTATGTGTCTTCTCAATACAGCGCTTATAGTCTGTAAGGGGGCTCGCTAGAGGGTTATATAAGTTGTCAATGGTGCGATCAATTTTCTCCTTTGGTATAGTATTCAGAAGTTGCTTTATGGGGTCTGTAGGGGGCTTTTTCGGTGCAAACTGGGCTTTCACATCGGCACGCATGCTCTCTTCACTACCACAGAAAGGCCTTTCTGTGGCGCACGTTTTTGACTTTCTGTGGCGCACCGGGAGGTTTGCTGGGTGCGCCACAGAATTCTCGCCACAAAAATTATTTCTGTGGCGCACCCAGCGCGGTGCGCCACAGAAATAGCTCGGCAGCACCCCTATGCAGAGGAATTCTGTGGCGCACTGTTCCTTGGTGCGCCACAGAAAGTGGTGCGCCATAAAAAAAAAGTGTGCGCCACAGAAATATGAAACAGAAATACCGGTATTTTTTCGTTTTGCTATACAAATACAGGTATATACATGATTTATACAGGTTTATATAGAAATACAGGTATATTTGACAGGTATATAAACAGACAAACACATTAATCAATATGTCATCACACATATTACTTAGTGCCCGATCGAGATACATACATACACATAGTCATAAAAGTGCCGAATGTTTCATCATTTCACACTACACATTACAAATCAAGTGTTCGCCGCCTAACTATGATCAAATGTAGTACACATCGGCGATGATGGTGAGCAAGAGCGCGCGGGAGCATGCATGATCATGGAGTCCTCTTCTTGAGCGGCGCCGGGAACGGTAGAAAGCCTTCTTTCGTCTTCCACTCCCTGGTGTCATTCTGTGCCTCTAGTCGTTCTTCGATATTCCTCTGACACAACCTGAAGATGGATTGGGATATATATTGATTAGTGATATAAATAGAATATAATTTATTCATCTAAGTAGAGAGGCAAGACAATCAATCAATTGTCATGGTTGGAAATCATATGGCTATCCTATTTGGGTTTCATAGCATAGCATATATATAATATATAACCCTACACATGCACTTCTATAATACCTCTGGGGTAGTGGAAGGACCCTGATTTGTGAATGACATCGTCGAGGATGATCGTTGACAACTGCAGCCGGATGCGATAGAAGTCTGTTTTGTAATCAGCATCGGTGAGAGCATCCGCCATTTTGGTGTATTCTGCGAGACCAGATGGAATCTTTGTTTTCTCGTAATCCCGGACAATCGCTTTAAGGTGATGGAGGGCGTAGTAGGCCTCCTTCACGCTGCCATCCAGTTGCTTGATGCAATGGAAGCCGGTCCCATGCTGGAACTTGTGTGTGTTGTCCTCCGTGAAGAATTCCGACTTCTTATGGAAGGGGCCGCCCTTTTGGGCATAGCCCTCGAGAGCGTCATCGAGAACACCCTTTATTCTGGTGTATCGTCTCGGCGTGGATTTATTCCCCGAGTCCAAATAAGTGGCAATGGACCACCTCGGGGATACGTAGATGAGTGCGCAGTACTTGTCCCTGCTCAACACAATTGAAACAGAATGTTGGACAAAGGATCAGCGATGGAAGAAATGTACAAGAAGGCATAAGATCCGACGGTGGCGAGCGGATGTGTACTTACTCGAAAAAGAAAGGCAGAAGAAGGGCGTTCTTCCTCTTGTTGGCCAGCATGACCCTTACGAGGTACTCCGTGGCCATTTCCCGTGTCTTTGATCCTTCCACTAGATGGCTGTCGCGCATGTAGTAGGGATCCACTATCGCGACGTACGGGGTATCATCTCTCCTGATCTTCATCGCCATATCGAGCGCATATAGGCGGACCATGTTATAGTCCAGCCGTTGAGTGTGAAAGAGTTTGAAGATGTCCTCGTACGCTATGAAGAACACATCCGCGGGGTCTTCCTGGACGAAGTCGGTCACACGGCCAGCTGACGTCGGCGGCTTTGACTTGTCCCTCCCATTGAAAACGTTCATCGCCCGGTTGAAAGTCGTGTCCACGGGCCGGCCTGAGCCTCCTGGGATGACGGGCCGGCCTCAGCCTCAGCCTTCAACTCAGCCTCCTGCGGACAAAGGAAATAAACGTGAACCCATGTAGAAATCAACGCAAATGGACTTTGAGATATCCGCGGTAATTAAGTTCCTTACCAGCATTTTCTCAAAATCCAGCACATCTTTATAGTCGGTAACGAATTCCCCCGTCCCCGGCTTCAGATAGTAGCGGGACCGAACAAAGTTCCTAACTTGCTCGTCCGTGATTTTATGCCACATGTTCTCTTTCCCAAGTCTCGCAACCTCGGCATCCTCCTTGTCCCAAACGGGCTGTTTTCCTGCGTAACCACTGCTTCCCAAATGGTGGTTACCTAAGTTCAGTGCCCGCATTTTCTTCCCCCACTCGGTCCATTTTTCAGCCTCCGGAGATGCCAAGGACAACTTCAATGCCTCGAACTCTTCTATGTCGATGTACGGCTCTTTGGCACTGATCTCTTCCCAGCTAAGACCCTTTTCAATCTTCGCCTTCACCCGGCCTCTCCAGCTGGTCAAGGCGGTGTTCATCTTCGTGATGGCGAAGATGTCCACCTTTTTGTTTCCATCATCCGGGAAAATGTATCGTTCGTGAAGCTTCTTGAGGAGTTGTGTGCGCAAAGCCTCATTCTCCGCGCTCCTGAGGTCATACGTGTTGATCGACACGGTTTCCCGGAGGATGCACCCTAGTTGCATGCCGTACCCTTTTGCGATGTTCCTAGGCTCCTGGGGTAGGCCACTTTTCGAGACCTTAGTGAACGTGTCGGTGACGTTGCCGACCGCTTGCGGTGTCCGGTCCTTCCTCTGCTTCTTAAGCTTCTTAGCGGTCGGGTTACCACCACCACCGCCATCCGTGTGGTCGCCACCCCCGACATCCGTGTGGTCGCCGCCCTCGGTGGTGGTGGTTGCGTCCCCATCTCCGTCGGTGTCCTCCGCATCGTCCATCTCCATCTCTAACAGAAAGTCACCATCGCCGTCACGAGCCAGTTCGGCGGCCTCCGCATCCTCCATCTCCGGGTTCACTTCCCAGAACGACTTGTTCTTTTCTCTAGCTTGTTCTTCGACGCTCATGTGCTTAGAAGGGCCGGCCTCGGAAGACATGTTTGCACTGCATTGAAAAAGAGGAAAAAAGTTAGTACAACAAATATAACAAAAGCATCACTTAATTTAGTACTAAGATACCCCGGCCCATGCATTAGCCGCAATACCCCATATGTCCTATTTTTAGCAAAGTCATGCTAAATTTCACGAAATTTTTTGGCATGACCTTTGCTAAAAATAGGACATATGGAGTACCCGAATTTGCCGGAACGGAAGTTAATCGACGTTCCGGCAATCTCAAGGGCCTCACGGGGTACCTGCACAAGCATTTCACAAATAATGACTGGCATCGCTGGCCGGCAACAGTATCACATCAACAACATTTCCCGCCGGCATAGCTGGCCGGCAACAGCATCACAAACAACCACGACACGATGGTCGTGGTACCACAAAACACACGGTCACCGGAGGTTTTCGACGAAATGCTCACCAAAGGGGAACTTTAGTTTAGTAGTTGATGTAGTCGAAGCCGATGGTCTGCACAAGAAAAGCATAAGAATTAACACTTCTAGTACACCATAGCAAGCACTAACCTATAACAGCAAAAAAAACAGCAAGCAACTAACCTAACAACAACTAACCTAACGACAACTAACACTTAGCAATTTTGCTACTGCATGCACTAACATTTTTTTCATCTCAACTAACAGCAACCAGCACTAAAAGCAATTATCAGCAAGGCTACTAGCAATCAACAACAGAAATAAAAAACAAGAAACATTTCTAGGCCTTTCTTCAAATAAAACCTATCTTCACTCATGTTAACAGATAGCATTTCTAGGCCTTTCCCATTTGATTAAATCTTGAAAATTTGGGAATGCACCTTTATAGATCTCATCTACTCCATCTCATCTTCCTTATCAAATCAAGTTTGAAAGGATTTGAAATAGTTTGCTTAATTATCCATGATGGTTTTGGGAGCTAATCAAACCAGTGACCATTAGTGAAATAATCCAAATACTTAGCAGCAACTAAAACAAAGTGGGCAGCAACACAAATACTTAGCAGCAACTAACACAAAGTGGGCAGCAACTAACCTAGCAGCAAAAGAAATCATTGGGCAGCAAGCAAACTACTAAAAATTGTTGGGTCTAATCTTGATATTTCGTATCTGCATTTCCACAATTCATAGGCATGGCCGCATGGACAACCCAAATGCAAAAGGCTACTCCTCCTCTTGGAAAATTGACTCGACTGACCCAAATAACCACAACTCTAGCCGACATAGAACAAGTCAACTTTTCACTCCTAAACTATTTACTCTTGGAGTGTATCAAACTTGGAGCATTCCAATGTCACAATTTTCATATTATTAATTATGTACTTGACATGTAAATGCTTGACCCCACATCCTGGACATATTTGTTGATAAAAACCCCACACCACACATGCTGCATGCATGAAAATTTCTATATTCCACCGAAATAAAATGTGCAATTATGCACCATGTTTTGTGCTTCTCTGCTTGACTCTGCGTTTATAGAAAGCCTAGGACTCAAACTCAACAGAGAAACTAACTGAAGAAGAGATGAATGAGAGGGGAATTTCTAGAAACACCTTGGGTGCAGCAGTTCGGTAGGGGAGGGAGGAGGGGGAAAGGGGAAGCTCCTGGGGGAGGGAAGGAAGGGGAGGTCGTCGAGCGCGGTGTAGAGGTCGTCGCCGGTGCGGAGGGAAGGGAGGTGCGAGGGCGGGAGGTCTTCGTCGGCGGTGCCACGCGGGGGCCGAGCGTGCGGTTAGGGCAGGGGCGTTGCGGGGGTGGCGGTGCAGGTGCTCCTGGCCGTCGGTGGTAGGGCGGGTCGAGCGCGGTGGAGTGGCGGCGAGGACGCGGTGCTCGTCGAGCGCGTGGGCGGGAGCTGCCGGCGGCGAGGACGCGGTGGTGGTCGTCGAGTGCGCGAGAGAGGAATTTTGGATCCTTAGCTAATTCATGATATACATATACTTTGTCTCTCACACACAAAAATTATCAAATTCATAATATATGCTTCCATTGTCTCACACACACACACAAATTAAATACACCAAAAAAGTATTCTTCGTCTCGGTTCCGCGAGCTAGCTTCTTTCTTTCCCTTCTTTGCGGTTGAAAACTTTAGGCCGGTCACCTTGAGATTTCTTCGCGTGAACGGACAACCTTTAGTAGGTAGGGAGGTCTTCCTTCTTTGTGTACTAGTAGTAGGCATGTCGAAGAACTTGTCGAATTCCTCCTCGATCTTTGGCTCGTTGTCCAAGTCTTGCTCGGTGGCGCCTCCTTCCATTCCGATGATGCTCCTCTTGCCCCTCCTCACGACAACACGGCTAGGCTTTGACGGGTCGGTAATGAAGAAGCATTGCTCAACTTGGCTAGCGAGTACCCATGGCTCATTTTTCGCGGAGGCGTTCTTCGATTTGGCATCGGGTATTACCATGGTGGTGAAATACCGGCCTTCTTTGACGACGTCCTTGGCCCATCTTACACGGAACATTGGCACCAACTCTCCACAGTAGTTGAGCTCCCATATGTCCTCAATCCTTCCGAAGTATCTTTCCTTGACAGTAGCCTCCTCATCGCCGTAGGATAGCATAGTTACTCCTGAGTTTTGATATTCCGACTTCTTGTCCTTTTCCTCGGTGTAGAATCTGTAGCCGTTGATGTCGTACGCCTGATAGGTCTTTACGTTGTGCGAGGGACCCCGTGATAAGGAGAATATGAGTCTTTCATCTTCCGTAGATGGTGCTTTGTTCTTTGCTAGCTCCAGTTGCTTTTGCTTGAACCAACGCGTGAAGCTAGAGTTGTGCGCTCTGGTTACGTCTCCCTTCTTCCTCGGCCGGCCCAGTTTGATGTAATGTTGCTCGAGTAAGCATTTGTGCTGTTCCACCCAAGTTTCGATCAATTGTAAGTGTTGTAGCGCGACCCGGTGAGCCCTGTCGAAGTCGTCCTTTCGACCCTGCATGCTGACAAAGGTTGAGCTGGTGCCCTCTCGGTGACCATATCCATTGAGCCTGCCGAAGTGTTTCCTCGTGGGGAGACCAACATCCTGGTTCTCGGTGCTTAGATAATTCTGGCAGAAGGAGATGCACTCGTAGGTTAGAAAGCCCTTGGCCATGCTTGCGTCTGGATGGGACCTGTTGCGGACGTATCCTTTCATGACACCGTTCATCCTTTCGAACGGCATCATGTAGTGCATGAACGTTGGCCCGAGCTGCCTGATGTCATCAACGACATGGAGAAGGAGATGCACGCAGATATCAAAGAATGCTGGCGGGAAGTAAATCTCGAGCTCGCATAGTATCAGCACGATCTCTTCCTCTAGCCTGTCGAGCTGCTTCACGCCGATCGACTTCCTGTTGATGACGTCGAAAAAGTTGCAAAGGGCAAGCAGCGTATCACGGACGTGCTCGTCCATTATCCCTCGAATCGCAACGGGAAGTATCTGCGTCAACAGCACGTGACAGTCGTGAGACTTCATCCCGCTAAACCTCTTCTTCGTTCCGTCCAGATATCTGCTTATCTGCCCCGCGTAACCATGAGGAAATTTGACTCCTAGGAGACACATGTAGAATTGCTCGAGCTCCTCCGGACTCATAGTGAAGCACGTAGCGGGAAGCACCACAGTGTTCTTCTTTACCCTTTTGCGGCGACCTTGAGTCCCTTCCGTCTGATCATCATCATCATCATCATCGTCATCGCTATCGGGAGCCTGAAGATCTTTCCTGACACCAAGCCATTTCAGATCGTATCTTGCTTTCGTCCCATCCTTGGTCTTTTCCGGCATGTTGGAAAGAGTGCCAAGCAGAGCCTCGGTGACATTCTTCGTAATGTGCATCATATCGAGGCTATGTGGCGTCTTGAGGACCTTCCAGTACTCCAAGTCGTGGAAAACAGACCTCGCTTTCCATACACCCAGCAGCGGATCTACCTTCGGTCGTTTCTTTCCCGGCGCGGGGCACTCCTCCCAATTTTTCAACAGCTCGTCGATTTCTGTGCCGCTCCTCGGGCTCGGGGCTCCTTCGATCTCGTCCTTACCATTGAACAGGTCACCGCGTTTTCTCCACGGGTGATCCATGCGAAGCCACCTTCGAGCCCCTGGGTACACGGTTTTCGAAGACCCGGGATTCCTTGGTAGCTGGAGATGCGGGGTCTTATCCATGCACCTGACACATGCGCAGAATCCGTGGCCTACCTGGGCCGATACATATGAGCAACCAGGATAGTCCTGCACCGTCGTGAGCAACGCGGCTCTCATGTCGAAATAATCTCCAGTGTAGGCATCCCACGTACGGGCTGGCGTCTCCCACAACGTGGCTAACTCCTCTTTCAACAGCGCGAGATACAGATGTATGTGGACACCTGCTTGTTTCGGCCCCTGAATGAGAATACTCATGTGTATGTACCTTTGCTTCGTGCACAACCACGGGGGAAGGTTGTAAGGCCATACAAACACGGGCCAGGTGCTATGCGTGCTACTCTGGTTGCCGAACGGATTGAGTCCATCGGTGCTCATACCGAGCCTGACGTTCCTTGCGTCGCCTCCGAAATTTCCGACGGCGTCCAACTCTTGCCACTGGCTAGCGTCTGAAGGGTGTGTAAGGATCCTGCCCTTCTCCGGATCTTCTTCGGGCTTCTCCCTTTCCGCGTGCCATTGCATGAGCTTTGCTTCCTTAGGGTCCACGAAGTACCGCTGCAGACGGGGAGTGATAGGAAAGTACCATACCACTTTTCGAGGAACTTTCTTCCCACGGCTCTTGTACCGTCCTTGGCCGCACACCGGACATGTGGTTCTGTCCTCGTACTCGCCCCGATAAATTGCGCAATCATTGATGCAGGCGTGGTATTTAACGTGCGGTAGGTCAAGAGGGCAAACGACTTTCTTGGCCTCCTCGATACTAGTTGGCAATGTGTTCCCCTCGGGAAGACGCTCGTGCAAGAATTGCATGTTCTTGTTGAAGCTCGCGTCGGTCCATTTGTTTCCCGACTTCATCTCCAGAGCATCAAGCGTTACTTGCAAGCGCGTATCCTGTGGCCGGCACCCAGGATACAACGGAGTCTTCCCGTCTATCTCCATTTGCGCCAGCTTGGCTTTCTCTCTAACGGTGCTCGCGTTCTTGAGGAGCAGTTCTTGAACATGAGACTCCATCAAGGCCGACATTAGCGAGCTCTGCGGCGTGTTCGCGTCTTCTCCACCACCATCATGACCATGTCTGTCGGCATCTCCTTCGTCACGATCATCTTGCCCGCCCTCGTCTTCAGGCGCAACATTTGCTGTCGGCGCTTGGTTGAAGCCTTCCATGAAACCGCGCCTGAGCAGGTGTTCCTCCAATTGTCCGGAATCAGGGTCGATCCATCTCACAAATTTGCAACTTCTACACGGACATCGTATCTGGCCCGTTGCACCGATCATTTCCGCCTTCGCTTCTTCCTTGTAGTTGTTGATTCGATTGGAGCTCATCTTGATGACCATGGTCGCCTACGCGGTATACATATAGAGTATGTGTTATTAATTAGAATTAATTAACCGCAACATGCACACACACACATACAAGCTTCTCATGCGGGAAGTCGGAAAGTCGGAAATGTTCGACGAAAAAATTCGGCATGACTTCCCCTAAAAGTAGGACATATGTGGTGCAAAAATTTACCGAAATGGAAATGAATCAACATTTCGGCAAACATCCATGCACCACGCCGGCGTAGGCCTGGAATTCGAGCCAATTCGAGCCGGCTCGGCTCGACTCGTTGAAGCTCGGTCAACTAACGAGTTAGCTCGGCTCGACTCGTTTAACAAGCGAGTCCAGAATTAGAACTCGGCTCGGCTCGCTAAACTCGCGAGTTTGCTCGTTTAACTTGTTTAGCTCGGTAAAACTATTGACATGTATTATTATATTTTTTATAGATAATACTTGCTAATTATTTGGTCATGTATGATGTAACTATCATAACAATCAATGATAAAATGACACTATCAAGTAATATCTAGTCGTTAACTATAATAATCAGGCTAAATTGGCCACAAAGACAAGAATTAGGTAGCTGACTTTTTTTTACCGAGTTAAACGAGCTAAACGAGTAGCTCGGAACTCGCTCATTTAACTCGAACTCGTTTAACGTAAAAAATGAAAACTCGGCTCGGCTCGTTTAGTAACGAGTTCGAGCCAAGCCGAGTCGAGTTCCGAGCTACTCGTTTAACTCGCGAGTTTCGAGTTTTAATTCCAGCCCTACGCCGGCGCAAGCAACAACATGCAAAGATTCATGCAAACCACACACACAAGTTTCATGCATAGATCCGTTCAACAATAGTTTGCTTCATGCAAACCACACACACAATCGCCCGCCGACAAGTTTCTCATGCCTTTGACAAACATCCATCCAACAATACCCACCTAGTAGATCTAGATCCGTTGCCGAGACGTGACCGTGATCGATGAGAGAGAGTGTGTGGTGATAGAGAGAAAATAGTGGAAAAAAAGAGAGGAGGAGAATATATATGGAGGCTCTCCCCAAGCCCTCACCAATTATATATCAAATAAAGTAGGTTTAATAACAAATAATGGAGAATAGGATGGTCAAAATGGCATGGGAGAGAGGAGGAGCTCGAGCTAGATGGGAGGATGAAGAAGGTCACATGTATGGGGAAAGGGTGGTGCCACCTTTTTGTAGATCTGGGCCAACTTTCTGTGGCGCATGGTGCCTCATGCGCCACAGAAGTCTGGCTTTCTGTGGCGCATCTGTGGACATGCGCCACAGAATTTTGACTTTCTGTGGCGCATGGGCAAAAGATGCGCCACAGAAAGTCGGAAATTTCTGTGGCGCACGAGCATCCATGCGCCACAGAAATAATTCTGTGGCGCACCAATTAATGGTGCACCACAGAATGCCAACCTCCCTATAACCCTTTTCCTAGTAGTGCTTCTAATTCCTCGTTAGTCTTCTCGTAAGATAACTTCTCAGGAGTCTTGACTTTCTTGGTATCTTTGCACGTTTCTTGACAGGAGACCTGTCTTTCCTGAGCATAGTACCAGTCGACGTGAACTGCAGCTTCTGCTTTATCAAATTACTAGTGGGCGCATCAGTCAGCTGACAGGACGGCGCGAGCGATGGACTTGCGGTGGGCTCCCAATCGTCGGGGAGGGATGGACTTTGAGGTGGTGGATTTCTACTCGGAGGAGTCGGTGGCCTTGGCGCCGAGTCTGGAAACACGATGTATTTCTTCTTCCATAGAACGATACCAAGCTCGACTTCTCCCAGTGTCTTCTCATCGTCACCTCCAGGAATGTCAAGCTCCAGTGTCTGGAATCCCGGCATAACTTTTACCACCCGACACGAGCATAGCCAGCTGATGCAAGCTCCTCGAGGGATGCACAGCCTGAAGGGGAGATCCACGAGATCTCTTCAGGCAGCGAGGACCCGTACCTCATCGTCCCCTCGCGACGCGTCGACGAGGAGAGCGACGACGAGGAGGCTTTGATAGGCCGCCGCGAGCCCCGCACGAAGGCGAGCCACGACAGGCCTGCCGGGGGTCAGAAGAGTGCTCCTCGCGAGGAGGAAGTAGATGCGCCCCAGGAGGGGGCGGAGGCGAACGTCCCGCAGTCACGGCGGACGACGAAGAGGTGGATCGACACCGCCGAGTAAGCCTCGCGCCTCCTTTCTTTTTCCTGATGTGTTCTTTAGTGCCCCTCTTGAGGGATTTTTGCTTGCTTTTTTCGCCAGGCTTCCCGCAGGGACGAAACGACGCAGACTCCGGAAGGTCGGAGAGAGCTCTGGAGCTGCAGCGGCGTCTGCAGTGCCCACTGCTGAGGGGCCACACCATGAGGCTGCGGCCTCCCCTCCTCCTGTGGGCGAGCGCCGCGAGGAGGGGGAAACTGAGGCGACGGTACCGTTGCCTGTGCGGCCCGACGCTTCTCTTGCTCGGCAGGAGAAGGCGACGGAAGAGACGGCGGCTAAGGCTGCATCGTCGGCGGAGGAGCGCGTCGACGCTGAGACGGAGGGGGCCACCGCGCAGCCGCCTCCACCAAGCGCGGGCCCTGAGGCGACAGCGGCGGACTCCGAGGCCGCGGCGGGAGCGGCCACGGCGGGACAGGCCGATCCTGCCCCTGGCGATCAGCAGGACGTGCTCCACGGGCGAAAGGATGCCGAGCCCCACAGCGAGGGCACTTCGGGCCCCCGAGAGGCCCCGGCGTAGATGAGGGAGAAGGCTCTCACTGGAGCCCCAGGCGCGACCTGAGTCCGCCCCAAGCCCGGGGCACCGTGCCTCGGGGCCTTCGGCGAGCATCGAGGCCTCCAGGCCCCTTGGCGATGCGCGTGCCCTTGTTCTGCGGGGCCGATGCCAGAGCGCAGCTCGCCGCGGTGTGGGAGGACGTCGAGAAGTTCGTCCAGCGCTTCAAGAGGGTTGAGGTCGAGCAGGACCTGACCGGGGAGATGATGGCGAAGAAGGCGCTGAGGAGGAAGACGACGAAACTGCTGACGGCGAGGACGACGGCGGCCCTGCTGCCTGAGCTGCTCCTGTGGCATGGCGTGCTTGGAGCACAATTTATCTTAGGATTTGCCATTTTATTTGTAATGATTTGTAAGAACCATATTGCGTGCAAGTGCCCCTCGGGAGGCCTTTTATCTCTTGTTCATGTCTTTTCGCTCTACGTCGTCAGGACCCTGCTTCCAGCGCAATGGCACGGCCGCTCGGTATGCCAGAGTCAGGGCTAGATGACAAGGCCCGGGGGGGGGTGCGTGAGGCTTGGAGAGGTAAGGGCTCTCGAGGCACGATGCTCAGGAACCCCCCTTTGACGTGCAAGCAGCCCATGAGGCGTGAGAGAGAAAAGGGAGTTCGAGAGGCGAAAAACCAGCGAGTGAATGCCTCTCGGGAGGCCTTTTGTCTCTTCTTCATGTCTTTTCGCTCTACGTCGTAGGACCCTGCTTCCAGCGCAATGACACCGCCGCTCGGTATGTCAGAGTCAAGGCTCGATGACAAGGCCGGGGGGTGCGTAAGGCTTGGAGAGGTAAGGACTCTCGAGGCGCGATGCTCGGGAGCCCCCCTTTGACGTGCGAGCAGCCCAAGAAGCGTAAGAGAGAAAAGGAGCCTCGAGAGGCGAAAACCTGCGAGTGGAAATTTAACAAGCTCTAGACTTAGCTTCGCGAGACGTCCGTCTTGCAGAGGGTGTCGTGTTCCCCGACGAGGCGTTTTTGCTCTCGGGGCTGCCTGGGCTGACCTTGGAGTCTCGCAGTCTTGTAGTATGCGTCGTGCTTCCTGCGTTGGACAAGTAGGCAGACCCACAAGCAATGCACGGTTGTACAACTCATGCACGCTCATAGGTTTCCTCATGTGTGTCTCACGAGGAGAGTAAGCACCAAGGTCCTTGGTGAGGTGACGTGCATGGGAGCAGGCCCATGAGTTCAGAGCTCGGATCCTTTGGGTTTTGCGATGCTGCTGGGATGCTCCGGGGCACAGGCATTGTGCTCAGCTCCCGAGGAGGGTAAGCACCAAGGTCCTTGGTGAAGTGACGTGCATGGGAGCAGGCCCATGAGTTCAGAGCTCGGATCCTTTGGGTTTGGTGATGCTGCTGGGATGCTCTCGAGGCCCCGCTCGTGAGATACGCATGGGGATAAGTATGAGCGTGAATGATGGCAGAAACCAGATGCTTACCGTGGCAACTTTACATAACGGCGCTAAGGCCCATAGGTTCATGCTGCAATGAAGTTGTTCATTACGCTTGGCGTGGCCAAAATAAATTCCACCATGTCTGGGCATGGGGTTCCACACGGAGTGGCTGAGGCTTCTCGCGGCCCGTGGCGACGCGTTGTAGAGAGAGCTCAGATGATGTAGTCCCTCGGGAGGGAAAGGCCGCCATGTCTGAGCATGGGGTTCCACACGGAGTGGCTGAGGCTTCTCGCGGCCCGTGGCGACGCGTGGTAGAGAGAGCTCAGATGATGTGGTCCCTCGGGAGGGAAAGGCCGCCATGTCTAAGCATGGGGTTCCACACGGAGTGAATGAGGCTTCTCGCGGCCCGTGGCGACGCGTGGTAGAGAGAGCTCAGATGATGTGGTCCCTCGGGAGCGAAAGGCTGCCATGTCTGAGCATGGGGTTCCACACGGAGTGGCTGAGGCTTCTCGTGGCCCGTGGCGACGTGTTGTAGAGAGAGCTCAGATGATGTAGCCCCCAGGAGGGAAAGGCCGCCATGCCGGGGATGTGATGGTGCATGTCTCCCTCTTGAGACAAAAAATGCCTGCCGCGACTGAGCGCGCCTTCCTATTTGGTAGTCAAGCCAGCGTCTATGGTGACGCTAGCCCCGAGCCGCTGGAATAGCAGCGCGCTTTTGCTTGGCGTCAGGCTCTGCCGCGAGGACAGCTGTGACCTTGCGCTTTTCGCGAGCCTTCTTCTTAGGCTCGGACCCCTCAGGAGGCTCTTCCTCTGGCTCTTGCTTGATGAAGAGGCGTGCCTCTTCAGCCTTGGCGCACTTGTCCGCCAAGTCGAAGAGCTTCACCACGGAGGTGAGGTTGTCGTGGATGCCAAGCTTCTCGCGCATCCTGACGTCCGTGACGCCCACTCCGAAGGCAGAAATGACCTGCGTGTCGGGGATGTTCGAGATCTTGTTGCGGACTTGACTGAAGCGCTGGATGTATCTGCGGAGGGTCTCGCCAGGCTTCTGGCGCACGGCGCGGAGGTCGTTGTAGGTGAGACCACGCTCGTACGTGCCCTTGAAGTTCGCCACGAAGCACTTGCAGAGCTCCTCCCATGTGTTGATGGTGTTCTCGGGGAGGTTCATGAGCCACGAGAGCGCTGTGTCCTTGAGGGCCATGGGGAACCAGTTGGCCATCACCTTGTCGTCGCCGCCTGCAGCCTGGATGGCCACAGTGTAGAGCTGCAAAAACTCCAGGGGGTTGGTCTTGCCGTCGTAGCGCGGAGGAAGGTCCGGCTTGAACCTGCCCGGCCAAACAACGCGACGCAGGCTGCGGGTGAACGCGGTGCAGCCTGTGGCGTACGCCGTGACGCCGTCGGCGAGCGTGTGGCGGTTCTGGCGTCCTGCGGAGGCGACGTCCTGGACGGCGCTGTTGTGGCGGTCCCGCTGGCGCTCGATTTCCACGCGTGCGTCCTCTGGCGCCCGCTGCACGATCATGCAGTCATGCGGCGAAGAGGCGTGCGACGCGGCGCAGTTGTTCCCAGCCGGAGGAGGAGGAGGAGGAGCGCCGTGCGCTACGTTCCCTGCGTGCCCGGAGTGGTGCACCAGCGAGCGAGAGGGCGTTGGAGCGGGCACGGCAGCGGCGTTGATGAGCTCGGTGACGCGGTCGAGCCAGCCGTCGTGGCCCGCCTGCGCGGGGGCGGTAGCGCAGTAGCTCCTGCGCCATGAGCAGCGCAGCGCCTGGGCTGGGCACCACTCGGCTCTGCGTAGAGGTGCCCTGGCTCCTGGACGGGTGCAGGGAGGAAGCTTCCTTGTCGCCGTCGTCGTCCTGGTCTTCTGGGTGCTCGACGCGGGGCTCAGGGCCGACGTTGCGCTCTGGAGCATCGCTGGCGCATGGGCAGCCACGCGGGTTGCGGTTGACGATGGGCTCGGTGTCGGCCCTACCTGATGTCCGGCGCGCGAGACGCTCAGCACGTGTCTCGGCCATGGCGGAGGAGAGGTTGAAGACTCGCCTCAGCCCCCTACCTGGCGCGCCAAATGTCAGAGACTAGTCCCAGGAACTAGGGATGTGTCTCACTGAAGCCAGGAATCAAAAGGGGGCTGAACACACTGTCAAACAACCTTCAACTACCTCGGCGACGGTGCTCATCGAGCTCGGTGAGGGACATCACGGCAGAGAGTAAACACGAGCCGCTACCCAGGTTCGGGCCACCGTGAGGTGTAAGACCCTACTCCTGCTTAATTGTATTGCACTGCTTGTGGAGGTTACAGTACAAAGAGCTAGCGGGAGCTCAAGCTTTGCTAGAGAGGAACTTTGGTGGAAGGAATGGGGGATCGAATCGGAATCTGGAATCGACCCCCTCTCTCGGTCGTACACTGCCTCCTTATATAGGTGCCTCGGGCCTCTTCCCCCAATTCATTTAGGCGGGAAGGGCTACCACATGGCGACGAAGGAGGAGGACAGTGCATGGTCACGGGGCTGCCCATGGGCTCGGTCCATGGCAGGGAGCGTCGTCCTCTTGGCAGGAAAAGCCACTGTCCATCCAGGACGGTGGGCTGGCGCTGGAGAGGCCGTGGGGTGCCCAACGGTGACGTCGGCTTAGAGCGTAGCGGCCAACGGTCCCCTTATCACCGGAATGGCAAGCCTTGTAGCCTCCTTTGCTTGGTGCAGCTTTGTTGACCACTTTAATCACCAAAATGGCAACTGCGGCGTTGTCGTCACTGCGTGCAGGCGCGCGCGTCACTCTGCGTCGGGCGCAGAGACCATGTGCGTTCTGTCGTGGAGACAGAGCTTGCTTTCAGCCGAAGGAACCTCGCGAGGGCTGGGTTGCCTCTCCGAGATCTTTGAGAACTTGAGGCCTCACGAGGGAGGCCTCACGAGGGAGGCGCTGACGTGCGCCAGGACTTAGCAACTTTCTTGATGGGAGAGGCCCTCGCGAGGGAAAGATCCCTCGCGAGGCTCACCAGGCTGTGACGCCTGGTCCTTAGCTGAATCTTCAGCGTGTTGAGGGCTATGGCAGGCCGAAGGAACCTCGCGAGGGCTGGGTTGCCTCGCCGAGGTCTTTTAGTACTTGAGGCCTCACGAGGGAGGCGCCAGGACTTCGTGATATTTTCGACGGGGGAGGCCCTCGCGAGGGAAAGGTCCCTCGCGAAGCTCACCAGGCTGAGACGCCTGGTCCTTAGCAGAATCTTCAGAGTGTTGAGGGCTGTGGCAGGCCGGCCTGTGGTACCCTGGTTTCCACTGGGCCGACAACCGCAAAGCCCGCCTTTAGTCTCGGTTGATGTTACCAACCGGGACTAAAGAAGCACACGGATTGTGTGTTTCTTTCAAGCGCTTGTGAGCCGTTGGATCAGGGGTGTGTTTCTTTTGAGGGCTTGTGAGCTGTTGGATCAGCAATATCACGACCACTTCATAAGCCACATGACCCTATATATAGCCCACCTCTCGGACATGGTGGGCACTCAGTGTGTACTCATTGTATTTCATTTGGTATACAAATCATTCGGATTCCCTGCATACATCCGATGGTGCATTTGATATGCGGGCACTCACGAGCCACCGTCGGGCTGTATGCAGGGGAAACCCTGTGTTTTGTTCTATCTACAAATCCTCAGTTCATCGACCGAATACAAATCATTCGGATTCCCTGCATACATCCCAACGGTGCATTTGATATGCGGGCACTCAGGAGCCACCGTTGGGCTGTATGCAGGGGAAACCGTGGTAGAGTTGCTGGATCGATTACCTTCTGAGAAATTGCATTGAGGAATGCACATAGCTTCACAATGGGTACTCGAATGTTTTCCGGTAGAATCCCCCTCAATGCAACCGGAAGTAATTGTGTCATAATCACGTGGCAGTCATGAGACTTTAGGTTTTGGAACTTTTTCTCTGCCATGTTTATTATTCCTTTATATTCGACGAGTAGCCAGACGGGACCTTGATACTGCTCAGGACTTGAAAAAAGATCTCCTTCTCTTCTTTGGTAAGAGCGTAGCTGGCAGGACCTTGATACTTCTCTGGATTCAGGTCGTCTCGTTCGTGCATATGTTGCTGGTCCAACCGTGCATCCGGTGTATCTTTCGTCTTCCCATACACGCCCAAGAAGTTTAGCATGTTCACGCAAAGATTTTTCGTCACGTGCATCATGTCGATTGTAGAGCGAACCTCTAGGAATTTCCAATAGGGTAGATCCCAAAATATAGATTTCTTCTTCCACATGGGTACGTGTCCGCAGCGTCATTCGGAACAGATTGTCCGCCAGGACCCTTTCCAAATATTATTTTTAAATCCTTGACCATGCCATATATAACATCACCAGTAGGGAGGGTAGGCTTCGTCCGGTGATCTGCCTCACCTTTGAAATGCTTGCCTTTCTTTCTTACGGGATGCTTGTTTGGAAGAAATCGACGATGCCCCGGGTACACATTCTTGTTACCTAAATATATACTTTCAGTCTCACCTAAACAGTGTGTGCATGCATTATATCCCTTGTTTGACTGTCCTGAAATGTTACTAAGAGCAGGCCAATCATTGATGGTTACAAACAGCAACGCTCGTAGGTCAAATTCCTACTGTTTGTGCTCATCCCACACACGTACACCTTCGTCAGACCACAACTGTAAAAGTTCTTCAACTAATGGCCTCAGGTACACATCAATGTCGTTGCCAGGTTGCTTCGGGCCTTGGATAAGCACTGGCATCATAATAAACTTCCGCTTCATACACAACCAAGGAGGAAGGTTATAGATACATAGAGTCACGGGCCAGGTGCTATGACTGCTGCTCTGCTCCCTAAACGGATTCAAGCCTTCTGTACTTAGACCAAATCTTAAGTTCCTTGCGTCACCTACAAAATCATTGAACTCACTGTCGATATTTCTCCACTGCGACCCATCAGCGGGGTGTCTCAGCATCTCGTCTTCCTTACGGTCTTCTTTGTGCCATCGCAACAACTTGGCATGCTCTTTGTTTCGGAACAAACGTTTCAACCGTGGTATTATAGGAGCATACCACATCACCTTGGCAGGAACCCTCTTCCTGGGGCTCGGCTTGCCCTCAACATCACCTGGGTCATCTCGCCTGATCTTAAACCGCAATGCACCGCATATCGGGCATGCATTCAAATTCTCGTACTCCTCACCGCGGTAGAGGATGTAGTCATTGATTCATGCATGTATCTTCTGCACCTCTAATCCTAGAGGGCAGACAACCTTCTTTTCTTCGTACGTACTGGAGGACAATACGTTATCCCTTGGAAGCATCTTCTTTAATATTTTCAGCAACTTTTCAAATCCCTTATCAGATAGTCCATTCTCTGCCTTCCATTGCAGCAATTCCAGGGTGGTACCCACCTTTTTCTGTCCATCTTCAAAATTTGGGTACAACAATTTTTTGTGATCCACTAACATGCGCTCCAACTTCGACCTCTCGTTTTCACTTACGCAGTTTATCTGTTCATCAAGAATGACCTGACGAAGATCATCATCGGACTCATCAACAATGACCTCATGTTCAGCTTCGTCTTCCCCAATTGTAGTACCACCGTGTTCAGAGAACACACGATAGTTGTCATCATCCTTTTTTTCATTGTCTTCCATTATAACGCCTCTTTCTCCGTGCTTGGTCCAACAAAAATAATTGGGCATGAAGCCTTCTCGCAACAGGTGGGAGTGTAGGCTTTTTGAGGAAGGGTAATTCCTCCTATTCCTACAGTCATCACATGGACAAAACATAAAACCATCATGCTTGCTTGCCTCAGCCACACGGAGAAAATTATGCATGCCATTAATGAACTCGGGACAGCGTCGGTCACCGTACCTCCATTGCCGGCTCATCTGCATTATATAAATATATCAAAAACCATTACACTACATCATCATGAATAGGGAACTTACCAAATTAATTAATACAAGTTCATCACACATTAAAATCAAAGTAGAGTAGTGACCAAATATAATACATAGTTCTCATAAAAAATACAGTGAAACTAACATACAACTATCTAATTAATGCATTTAAATGCAACAACAAATGCGATCAAAATCGCAACAAAAGTAACAATTGACCCGACGGCATAATGATACCAAGCCTCTTTATTAATTGCATATTTTCTAATCTTTCTAATCTTCAGGCGCATTGCATCCATCTTGATCTTGTGATCATCGACGACATCGGCAAGATACAACTCCAATACCATCTTCTCTTATTCAGTTTTTTTCAATCTTTTTTTCAAGTCATTATTTTCTTTTTCAACTAAATTTAACTTCTCGACAAAAGGGTCGATTGGAATTTCCGGTTCCACTACCTCCTAGATAAAAATATCTATGTCAAGTTGGTCGGCGTAATTAATTGTCATAAACACGAAATGAAACAAATAGTTATAAAAGATAATATACTACATCTGAATCATAGACTGGACGAGGGCCGACGGGGACAGATATAAAAACCATGGCACTATACATATAACAAACAATCATACAACTAAGAAAATTATACAAGTAAATATGTAAATCATACAAATAAGAATTTGTTTTTTTAAATAAGAACAAGAGACTCACCAAGCTGGTGTCGGCGACGGGGCGGCGCGTGCGGGCGATCGACGGAGGTGAGGAAGGGGACGGGACGACACTAAAAACTCACAAATCATAATTTTGTTTGAGCTCAAATTGCATATAAAACAAATGAACTCCCTAATTTAGGCATTTCAACAAACACCTAGCTAGCACTAGAAAAATTAAATGAGCTAAACTAGCAATAAAATGAGCTAAACTTGCAATGTCGGAAGAGAGGATGAAGTTGCTAACCCTTGGACAGATGGGTGCCACCAATCTTGACAAATGGTGGAGAAAAATGGGGATGAACTCGAACTCGGGAGAGTAAAGAGGGAGGAAAAATGGAGTGTGCTCGAGCTGCTGGAAATGGAGCTGGCTCGGGTGGAAGAAGATGATATAGGGAAACCTTTAGTACCGGTTCGTAATACGAAACCGGATCGTATTACGAACCGGTACTAAAGGGTCTCGCGCTGGGCCCCCGCTGCGGCTGCCTGCCGCAACCCTTTAGTACCGGTTCCTAAGGCTCCGCACGAACCGGGACTGCTTCCGGCCGGCCTCCTCGCCGCTAGAACCGGGACTAATGCCCCCATTAGTCTCGGTTCCAGTTCAACCGGGACAAATGGGCCGAACCGAAACCCTGTTTTCTACTAGTGGTTGTAGTCGCCGTGGTGTTGCGTTGTATCCCGCTCGTGTTTAAAAAAATAAAAATGAAAATGGTTCATGCTAGCTTTTGTCTGCCGTAGCAGATTTAAAAAAAACATTCCAAGATATGTGCATGGAAAAGCGGCAATTGTGCATTGAAAGTTGTGATCTGGCTAGATTTGTGTGGGGTCCAGACGCTTCTCCAAACAAAAGCATCATTTGCTTTACTGTCTCCACTTCATGAACATCTGGCTTAACAAATCAGGCAACATCATCCGCATACAAGGATGCTCTAAAGCTCATTTGTTGCCTGTTGAAGGAAGTGAGTAGGCCTTGATCCTCGGCAGTAGCAAGGCATGCAGCAAGAATTTCAGTAGCAACGGAGAAAAGCAGCGGGGTTAGGATGTAAGTGGACAGCTCGTTGGACTTTATGGTCACGCCACTAGAGCCGCGTAAAAATAACCGGGATTATGTGGAGGCCGCATATGATTTGGTGGGATTTAACGGGTTTCGTGGTGCCGCTGTCCGCATAAGCTGCTCCTACACGCGCAGCTGCAGCTCGCCGCGCCGACGCAGTCATCGCGTTGGAGGCATAAGGGCAACTGTTTCTCATCATTCTTTCTCCATAGATACAGTTATATAGCAGAAAATTTCCAAAAAAAAAAAATCACAGATTAGTTTTAATATTAGAACTGGTACTTATATAATGTACTCCTACACCTTGTGATGGATCTGAACATCAGAACATTGCCAGAGTTAGCATACACTGCAGATCAACAAGTACATGACGGATTTTATATCGCAGCCTACACGCCGTCACCACAGCCCTGCCCGACGCGACCACACCGCCGTCCTTCACGACGTTGCCGCCCTGCATGCTCTAGCCCTGCAAGCCGCCGCCTCAACCCTGCACACTGCCGTCGCAACCCTGAACGCCGCGAAGCGGCCGTCGCAACCCTGCACGCCGTTGCCCCTCTCACTCGCTGCAGATGTAGGGGACCATGTTCTTGGATTTTTCGAGCGCCATGGTTGGAATTGGTGAGGTTAGACATGGTGCCTTTGTGGCTGCACTAAATTGTAAACATGATCTGTAAGCCCTCAAACCAGATCAAATTCGGTACATTGGAATAAAAAAATGGTGTGGGCGCGGAAGGAGCGAACGACGTTGCCGAACGGGAGTTCAAGCTCGTGGACACGCCGCCGCCGGCGAGGAGGTAGGAGCCGGCGAGCCGCACGACGTTGCCACGAGCGGCGCTACGGGCTCAGGGACGGACTGCGAGCGCGCGGAGGCCGGGGAACACAACTGGAGCAGGCGGACCGAGCCGGCACCCTTGTCGGGGCAGACGTGCGACGTGGCGACGAACAGGGGCTGGCACGACGGCGGCGACGGCAAGCCGGCAAGGCCGTACCACGGTCGCCCTTGAGGTAGTACAGGACGACATCCATGGACGCGACGCCCTTCGTGTGGCCTGGTGGGTCTCCGTATGCGGCGGCGTAGGGCGCCGGTCAGGCGTATGCGCGTAGCCCGATCGGGCGTCCGCTGCTCTGGGCGTGGCCTGGTTCCCGCCGGCGCTAGCGCCAGCTGAGGCGGAGGAGAGGTGCCGTTCCTGCATGGACAGCTCGATGTCGTACGAGGCCTGTACGCCACGCGAACCAGGGTACAGAACCGACTCCTATTCCCTTTGTGCACCGAGCGGGAAGTCTAAGTATTCGCTAAGCATCTCCGCCCTCGATTTACATCTCTTCGCCGTGTTCCCTTTCCTCCGGCTTCCCTGCCCGAGCGAGCTCCGGCCATGGATTCCGTCGCCGTTATCTAGCACTTCCCCTGGTCCGATTTAGGAGTGCTTAGATTGCTGTGGTCGATTCGCATCACCGCCACCGGCTCTGTCCCGTCACGATTTCCCCTTTTCTATCGCATCTCTCCCCGAACGAGCGCCGCCAATCGTTCCCCGTCGCCGTTCTGCCTTCGTCTCGACGGATTGATTTGCGTCAACTCGTCGTCGTGGGTTTCCTCGTCCAGTAGAAGGGAATTTCCTAGGGTAATTATCATCTCTTGCACTCCATGGCGACGGCGAATAGGTTTTGGGCTCTCGCGGAGGAGAGCGGCGAAGTGGCGACAGCGACAGCGCGGCGCTCGGGTCGGGATTCCCTACGCCCTCGATCTCGGTTGACGGCGACGAGCGGCGGCGGAGGTACCTCGTGTCCTCTACGCCCTCCCTCTCACCGACGGCGCGACGCAAATCCCGATCTGAGCCCCGAGTTCATCGGGAGAGGGTGAGCTTCTCCCACAACTTTTTCCTGTGTGATCGATTTTTCTGCCCTGGATTCCCCTAGTAAGGGGAAACATGGTGCAATTACTCCCGTTGGTGGGATTGGTGGTGCGTAAATCATTGAATCTCTTAGATTGAATCCATACCCCGCTATCCCATCCTGTCTGGATCATGTTGGATTTGATTTCGGGGGAATCGCCATGGACGAACCTTGGCGGGGAACCTGTGAAGTTTCCATGGAGTTTGATTTTTGTGATGGGCCGCACATGGGCTGCAACCTGGATCGCTCTTCCTGGACCAGCCCTGTTATCCCGCCATTCTGGGATACGGGTTTGGGGGATACGCTTTCGACGCCATTGGCGCACCTTGACTCGGTCTTCTCCTTCGTGAGAAATTATTCCAGCGAGTTATCGGTTCCGTTAGGGTTAGCCTCTCTCTCGGCGGCGACAGGCGATTGCGAAGTGCTGAAGGCGGCGAGCTTGAACATGGATCAAGAGAGAGGCGGAGGTATGGATAGATTTGGGCGCGGCGGCCACAACTTCAACAATCAGCAGGGTCACGGATACCCGTATCAACGGAGGAACTATGGCAGCAGCAACAACAACAACAACAACAACAACAACAACAACAACAACAACAACAACAACAACAACAACAACAACAACAACAACAACAACAACAACAACAACAACAACGGGTGTGGGCAGGGCTACAACAACAACGGGCAAGGTACGAACACAAACCAGAATCAGAACCCTAGCAATGGAGGTAGTCTAGGAGCGGATTTGACCTCTACCCAAGTAGGAGCAGATAGCAGAGATAGTGGAAGTGGCTTGGCAGCTGGGGGAAATGTCCAGATGGTTGGTGCGGTTCCGGTGGCTCTTAACTTACAGCAGCAACAGAATAGATAGGTGAAGGAGATTTAGGGGTCCAGCTCTCAGCCCTTCGCAAACCTACAGTCACAGCAGAACTTGGAGTTGATTAACGCAGTAAGCCAACAATTGATGATGCAGCAGATGGCAGCAACAAACCAGTCAGTTGGGAGTGGACAGATGCAGCAGATGACGACAACAAACCAGGCAGTTGGGAATGGACGGCAAACTCTTAACATGCCTTATGCTCAGAAGCAATTCCTAATCAGTTTTGATCAGAATGGTAAAATTGTTCAGATGAATCCGCAGGCGGATGCTGCCACCTTCACAAGCACGGAGGGAGGAATGGGACAGTTGTTACAGCAGGGGCAGTTTGGAGGAGGACAGATTAACTCAGCTCAACAACAGGGAAACAGAAAACCTGATCATGCTAACAACGGACAAAAAGCACAGTGCGGCAAGTGTAAGATGTTTGGACACTTGGCCAAAGATTGCAAGATACCTTTACACTGTATTATCTGTGGAAAGGAATCTCACAGGTCTGATGATTGTGCTTGGCTCAAGCAGATCAAACCTGTGGCGAAATATGTTCGATATGCTGCCAAAGGACTGGGATGTCTCTTGGTCCAGAATGTCAAGGAGATGACAATCACTGAACACGTCAACCCGATGGCTCAAATTGAGATAGTGTCAGGAGATTTGAATGAAACTCAGTTAATTCAGGTCTTCAGCTGTATGTTCAGTTGGAATTGGCAGTGGAGAACAAAACCCCAAGGAAAAGATTGTTTCCTGATGCGTTTTCCCAACAAGGCAAAGTTGATGGAGTTGATAAAGTTTAAGGAGTTTAATCTGTTGGGAACTAATGCAGTTGTTAGTGTATCCAGTTGGACTCTAGAAAGCCAGGCTAAGGGCAAGCTACACACAGTCCTGGTTAAAGTTGGCGGGGTCCCTGATTGTATGCGGTCATTTTTTTGGTATGTGTGAGATTGGCTCTGCACCTGGTCCTGTGCTGGAGATTGACATGGACACAATTCTTCAGGAGAAAATTCGTATCAAGGTGGGTGTCAGGGATGTCAACAAAATCCTGGGGTTCACTGAGATTACAACAAAAGATCGATCTCTTCTTCTTTGATGTTTTGTTCACTGTGGAAAAGGTGGTGGAACAAGGGTGGATTAACTGCAACTATAAGAGGCTAGGAAACACTACAACAGAAGATGGAAAAATGAGAGGAGATGAACAAGAAGACAAGAGCAAAAAAGCCAAGATGGAGGAGTTTGCACATAATAAGATCACGTTGGGAAGCATGTCCCTATCTCAGTTTGAAGCATTGTAGAAGGAACAAAACAATACAGTCAATGTTGAATCGCTTCTGATTAAAGAGACAGCTAATACGACACCTGCAGGCTCAACGACCCCTGGGACTGGAAATGATGAAATTCTGAAGAAAATGAAACAGATGGAAGAAGAATTCGCGAGGCAAGCGACAAGAATAGCAATCGAAGAGAAAAAAGGGAGGAAGCTGAGAAAGCAAAAGAGAAGTTGGAACTGGAAGTCAGCACACATGCCAAGCTACTAAAGGAAGCTATGGAGAAGATAGCCCAAACTGAGGAAAATAAGGACAAGGATGTCTCTCCTCGGAAAGCTATGAGTGATGAAGACAGTGATGATGAGAAAGAGGAAGAGGAGATGGTTGATTACTCAAACAGTCAAGAATCGACTGAGTCCTTCAGGTCCAAGGTGGAGAAGCTTACTGGCGTCAAGATTGGAGACATGAGTGAAAAGGAAACTGAAGAGATGCTAAGCATATCTAACAGAACCCTTAAAACGCAAAACCTCAAACGCGGTTTATGGTTCGCGTTTTAGACATTTCTGCTCACAAATATGTGCGGCGCATAGCAGAAACCTTAAACTAAACAGGAAAAAAGAATATGCCGCAGAATATTCCATCGTCTTCCTCCTTCATCTTTTTCTCAAATCTAATCACCAAAATCAACAACTGCCGCCGCTCGTACTAGCTAACTCGTGCCATGGTATTTCTAGCATCTTGGCAGTTGTTGAGGTTGTTCTTTCTCCTTGGCGCTGTTGTGGTATTTTGGTGACACTGTACAAGACACTCTTAGCTAAAAAAATGTATGGTAATAGGCATAGCTTATGATCTTTGTACATTGCAAAAAATGGCCCATTATTTGAGTTTTGGTTGGATGTGATCCTCCAATTGTTTGTATATGTTTTGATGACTCCGTCGGCCTAGCGCGGCGTGCTGCCGCGCCGGTTTTTGCTAGTATTGTTAATTAGACAAACAGTCTAAATCGGAAGCACTTAGGCACGAAAAAAGATCTCTTATCTAAACACTATTAAAATAACATGTGGATACAATGGAGGTATAAAGCTAGTGTGATAGACACCTGCAGGACCAATATTTCTTATATGTAGTAAGCTTTTTCGACAACGAGAACATAATAGCACAAGACTCTACTACCAATGTCTCCCTGATATTCAGTGAGGATCTTGCCCCATTAAACAGATAAATCTCCTACACGAATACTCTATAAATACAACCCACTTATCTGCATCTTCCCACCCTCACCACATAATAGAAATTCCAGAGCTCTATCAAAGCAAGCAATCCAACTATACTACATTATGCAACTAGAAACGGAAACATACGTGGTATATTGTTGAATATACGTGGGCTTTCAAAAAAAAACGGAAACATAAATACCATGCTAAGTAAACAGGGGAAAAAGGGATACCTAGGAAGGCGGCCACAAAATCAGCGATTTCAGGGGTCCACTCGAACTCCTGTGCAGTGGTGTAGACGCCGGCGTAGCCACGGTTCCAGAGGCACTGGCCAATCTTCCAGACGGCGGCGAGCTCTGGATGCGCGTCCTTCACCTGCTGGGGCACGGTCTTCCAGAGGAAATTCGCGCTGTTCCTGCTCACGCACCCAGGCCACGCAACATTGTCTTTTTTTTTTTGAAACGAGGCAAAAGTTTTGCCTTTTATATTGATAAAGTAGAAGCAAACATGAAGGACAAGGCCTAAAAAGGAAAAAAGTTACAACTCGATCCACGCCGGCCCCGAGGCCACGCCCCACACGGGTCGACGACTAAGTTGCCCAAGCAACCAAATCCGACACCAAGACCCCTCAACGCAACGCGGCGGAGGTGAGAGTCCGGAGCCGCCGCTCCGACATCCACGCCGGCTCCAAAGCCGCGCTCCACACGGGTCGACGACCATGACGCCCAAGCAACCATAGCCGACACCAAAGACCTCGACGCCTCACAGCGGAGGCGAAGCATCCGGAGCCGCCGCTCCGACATCCCCTCCAGCCCCAAGGCTGCGCCCCCAACAAGCCGACGACCAAAACGCCCAAGCGGCCACAGTTGACGCTACACCACCTCAACGCAGCACGGCGGAGGTGAAACCTGGAGCCGCCGCTCCGGCATCCACGCCGGCCCCAGGGCCGCGCACCCCCAAGCCGAAGACGAAGACTCGCCGCCGCTAGCCACCAGCACTCCACAGGTCCCGCTGGTCGGTGGAACATCCAAGACGAGACCCCAAGAGGCAAGCGACGCAGGAGCGCCGCCCTCGCCTGATCCCGCTAGGGATCTAGTGTTTCCCCAGGAGAACCCGGCGTGGAGAAGCGAGAGCACCACCTCGACGACGCCTTCATGAAGGACGCGGCGCCAGCCGCCGCAACTCGGGGCCGCCGCCCCGGCTTTCCTCCTCCCGTCCTCGCCCCTGCCGCAGCAAGGGGCGGCTTCGCCGCTCGTTCCCCCCCACTGTTGCAGCCACGCCGCTGCAGCCTAGCCCGGCGCTGGCCCGCGCGGCCCAGATGCGCCCCGTACGGGCCCAACTCTCCTGGCCGCGCCCCGCGCCGACTTGCGTCGCACCACCGTCGCTGCAGGACCACGACATGGCCGACCGGGCCCCAGCCGCATCCGCCGAGACCCGCGGAAGTCATGCCGCCCACACGGCCAAGACACCGCGAAGAGCCGTCCGCCGACGACCACACGGCAAGGGCCGCTGAGATGGAGCCAGGGGCCGCCGCCCCTGCTTACCCAGCCGAGAATGGGAGCTCCTCCGCTCAAGAGCTCGCCGCCACGGCACCTTTGGAGACGGGCCCTGCCACCGCCGCGGTCGGAGCCAACGACGACGGCAGCAGGAGGCCGGAGGAGTGGGGGGCGCGATGCGGCGATGGGGACGCCCCGGTGCGGCCCTGACGAGCTGCACGGGGACGGAGGAGTCGGGGGAGCTACCGGCGGCCGCGCTTGGAGAAGAAACGAGCCGCGAGCCCGCTCGTGTAGGCTATGCCTGGCAGCTGGATGAGAGAGGAGAGCGAGGGGCTTCTGGATCTAGTCTCGCCGGCGGCCGGGGAGGTCAGAGCAGGGAGATCGAGCCGGCGGCGCCGGCGCGTTCGGCAGACAAAATTAAGGACACAGCTTTTTTTCACTAGGGCCACGCAGCATTGTCACAGAAACCCTAGGTTAAAACCCGAATAATCCTATCACCACGCGCTATGGCGCCCAGCACTAATATGTGCCTTCGCTGGACCAAGGGGATCCGTGCAAAAAGCTGGACATCCCTGTTGTCCATGGTTACACATGGATTCATTCCAAAACCAGGATGTCCAAAAACATTGGATATCTCACCACATACCCTTGGATAGATTCTAGAACATTACATGTGAAACGATCGCTTGATATCGATGGTATCGCTGATTACCCCTGTGATCGTGCTTGAACTTGGCCGCTTATCAATGATAGCAACACCGGTTGCCCGTGCGACCACGAGTCGAACCGCTCGGTTATCTTGTCAGAAACTCTTGGATATCTTCTGGTAATGATGGCTAACCAAAAACTATTGAAGATATCTTGAATCGAGATCATGGCTATCCGATCAGCGATGAAGACATCCAATGTTTCAACGATAAGCGATGAAGACATCGACAAGCGGTTACATGGATAACCGACGTTGAATACTCGAAAATTGTTGAAGGTATCAATGACGGTGAAAAGCAATGAAGATATCCAAAGTTCACCGATAAGCGATGAAGACATCGACGAGTGGTAACTTACATAACTGCTCGGTATCCTATGAGAAACTATTGGATATCTTCTAGTAGTGATGGCTAACCGAGAACTTTTGAAGATATCTAGAATCGAGGTCATGGCTATCCGATCAGCGATGAAGATATCCAATGTTTTAACAATAAGCGACAAAGACATCGACAAGCGTTTACATGGATAATCGGCGTTGAATACCCAAAAATTGTTGAAGGTATCTAGGATCCGCATCATGGCTATCTGGTGAAAAGCAATGAAGATATCCAAATGGTTCGCGGATATGCGATGAAGACATCAACGATTGGTAACATAGACAACTGGCGATGGCTAACCGAAAATTATTGAAGATATCTAGACGTGAGAACATGGACATCCCTGTTGTCCATGGTTGCACATGGATTCATTCCAAAACCTGGATGTCCATGTATGAATTCAGGTTGTAAATGATATTTATCTAACCCCTATCATTTTATGGTCGGTTCTGTATTTCAAATTACGGTAGGGAGATCGAGCTAATTGATATTGATCTGGAAACAAAACTGCACAGAACATTGATCATATATCTAACAGAAACAAACTATTTCAGTGAGTGAGACGTTTTGGCTCCCGAGCTCCATGTTTCTCTATTTTCGAAAAAAATCAAAATTTGCTTTTTTTCGTTTCAAAAAATCGGTAAACAAAAATCTCAGATACAGATATTTATATGATTTACAAGTCTGCAAAGTTTCAACGCTAAATTCATTGTATTCTGGTCTAGGAAAAATATGACAAATGAGTGGATCTAGGTGATGAACAATATGCATATTCAAAAATTTGAAATTTTCCTGATTTGTCTTTTTTAGCATAGCCCAAACTACAGCGAATTTTGAGTTAAAATTTAGCACACGGGTAGATCTCGACAATATATATAACTGGTAGTTTTTTCTCGATTTTTGGAAACTAAAAAAATACCGATTTTGAATTTTTAAAAAACGAGCTACATGGAGCTCGGGCTCCATTTGCACTTTTCGCTATTCCAGTACAACAATTTAACGGCCTCGCCATTCACAGACTGTATCGAGTTTGAAGAAAGTTGTGCAGAAATTTTAAATTTTAAATCACACAACACTTGAAGTTTGACAGGAAATGGATAAGCAGGGCAGTTGAGGGGTCCACAAGATGTCACTTTCCACTCACGCTTGGCCTCCCGCACACGAAGTTCAAGTGGCAAAGAAATTACCCAGCGGTAGCTAGTTGAACTGACAGCTACAGAAAAATCCAAACGCAAATGGAATAGACAGCCATGCCGTCAGGCTCCGAGGGATTAGCATTCTGCATCATCAGGCCTGTTAACATGTTGTTTTATCCAGTCCTGACGCGTAGAAAGGACGATGTGAGAGGGGTCCTGTCTGCTGTAAGGACGAATCTTTGGCAAATACTAGTGGAATTTCGGCGCGTCGTGCGCGTTTGTTAGTTTTTAAATTTTTATTGGCGATATGGTGCTGTAATATTTCAGGAACAATGCTTTATTAAAGTATTGCATATGTCTAAAGTGTATTAAAGGAATGGTTTAGAACTGAGAAGATTAAGTAACAGAATCACTTAAATGGGGAAAAAAGATTTCTTATTTTCTCCGCATATTTGTATTAAAACGTGTATTATTGTAAATGAACATCATGCGTTGAATTACTTTAATTCCACAAATTGGAGTGGTTAAGTATCTTTGTAATTTGTTATAAATATGGAAATATTTAATTTAACTTCATAGTCTGAGAAAATGCATTGTAAGGGAATTTGTTAAATTCAATCCATAATTAGAGGGAATGGGTCTTTATTTTTTGTGAACATTTAGTGAATGGAGCATTTTTTTTGTTAATTTTGTGTGCATAATTGGAGAGGTTTGGAATTTGTTAAATTCAATACATAATTAGAGGAAATGGGTATTTATTTTTTGTGAACATTTAGTGAATGGAGCTTTTTTTTAAAATTTTGTGTGCATAATTGGAGAGCTTTCAGTTAAATTGTCTTTGAATATTAAACAATTTTAGAAGATATAATAAGTTTGTATTTTGCCTTGAAAATTTAATTGAACTCCATAATCAAATGGAGTACATTATATGGACATTTATTAAATTCAATTCATAATTGGAGGGAATTAATTTGGATTTTCTCCAAATATTCGTTGAATTGAAATCTTGAAATATGGTTGCACTATGCCATAAGTAGCGCAAATAATGGGTGGTATTTTTTTTGTTTGATTGCATAGTATAATTAGAGAAAATGTATTTTGCGAGCATTTATTACTGTTTAATCCATAATTAGGTGAAGTGCACCTACAATGTATACAAATATTAGGTAGTTTTAATTGCTTAAATTTGTTTGTATTTTGGTATTAGCAAGTATCAATTTTTTTTTTCAAGCATGTTGATTTATTTGAGGGAACCTCAAATATTTTAGCAATTTGAAATGATGAAACATGTTTCTTTTTTTTCCAAATAATATTTTATCATATTTTGTGGATTCGTGCTAACAAATGGGCAAAGTTCGTCTATGTTGCATCCAAATTTTGACTATTTTGAATTGTTGAACTATGCTTTGCGTTTTGGTATATGTAGTTAGTGTTTATTTTTTCTGAACAATTTTTATATAGGTTAGAGAATAGCCAAATATTTAGCATTTTGAAGTATTTAAATATGTTTGTATGTTGCCACGAATTATCAACTATAATTAGAGAAAATGTGTTTGAGTTATATCCAAATGTTGAACGATTTAAAACTATTAGAAATGCTACGGTAATTTCGAATAATTGGCAAATTTGAATGTTTGATTATGGTTGTCTCCAAATGTTCGGCAAGTTATATTGCTCAAAAATGTATGTATTTTGTTGTAAGTAGTTTTCATTTGAAAGTGTAAGAATTCTGCGAAATTTGTTGGCTCCAAAATTTTTTGCAATTTGAAATGTTCAAATTGACATAAGTTTATGTTTGTGTTATGTCATATTTAATTAAGACAAATAAGCGGTGGAAATGCAGGATATGTATATGTATTTTTCTTTTTGAAATTCAGCTCCATTTAATTGTAGGGAATGCATGCGCGTCGGCACGATGCAGCCTTTGTGAATATTTGTGTGAATTTTTATTTTGGGAAAATTCAAATTTGTATGCGGCGGTGTCGTGGTATAATTCATATTTGGAAATGTGTATATTTTAAAATTGTGCAAATTTGGAAATTACTAAAATTCGAAGGAAGCTTAGGGCTAAAAAATGTTCGGATTTTGAAATTCGTTAAATTCGGGAAGTTTTTCAGGTACGATGTCTTTTTATGTTTGTCAAATAATCAAATGTGGTAGACATTTGTAAGGTTTAAATACTTAAATGTGGAATTTTGGTCATATGACGTAATTAATTGGCATTTATTGTTGTGGTCATTTTGATATTATTTTTTTCATATTTTCATGGTGGATGGAGTTAAAGTTAATGTTTTTGCAGCAATGTAGTATTTTTTTTTTTGGAATTTGTTTAAATACCCTAAAATAATATCTATGAAGTGTTTTAAATTAGTTGAAGCATGTTATATCTTACAATTTGTTCTTCGATTTAATTACATCTATTTGAAAATAAGCCTGGAACAGCCATTTTTTGATATTCACATTTTTGGTAGTTTTATTTTGATATTTTTGAAACCATGGTACAAATGGTATTTAGATGATTTACGGAACTTTATTTAAATAAGAAGTTTTGTAGCAAATTATTTTATTGGGCTTGTCATGTTGAATGGTATTGGTGATATTACTTTTTCTGGATTTTACTTGAGTTCAAAAGATAATTATGAAATCCAAATTTTACAAAAAGATGTAGAGGTGTCAAATGAGCGTTTATGTATTCTTTGAATTTTTTTCTAAATTTGAAATAATTTTGGAAAGGTTGCAAAGTATCTCAAATGATTATTTTGGTATCTATTATTTTATTTTTTTAGAAACTGATTTGAATTTATTTGAAGTTTTATTTGGAAAGTTTGAAATGTTTTGGGAAATAGAAAAACAGAAATTAAAGAGAAAAAAAAGGCCGAGCCGGCGCACGGGAAGCGGCCCAGCCCAACAGCCGGCCCGCCTGGCCAGCCCAGGCCAACTGCGGAGCTGCCGCGGCAACGGCGAGCTCGGCGCCGCCGCGTCCGAGCGAGCTAGGAAGCGGGGGTGAGCGCGTCGGACGCAGCGTGGTGCGGACGACCCGCAGGTGGCAGCGCGGCCGCATATCGTGGCCGGAACGTCGCCGGCGAGCACATAACGCTGCGACGGGCACCGACCGCGGCGACGGTGATTCCGGCATGGATTTGGCGTCCCGGCAGGTGGCGCGCGGGCAGGAGGCGGAGGCGGAGGCGAGGACGGCGGAGCCCTCCGTGTGCCTCGATTTGGACGCGGAGGCGCGTAGCGGCCGTGGAGTGCGTCGGCGGCGCCGCGGCGGCTCCGGCATCGCGCGGAGAAGGAGGAGGGAAGGAGGCGTTCTGGACATATTTGCAAAAAAGTCCTCGTATTTTGCTTTAATTTCATGTAGGTCCTTTTCTTCGTAAAGATATGGACTGCGGGTTGATTTGTCAATAAAGGAAGGGGTTTTCTACAAAACCGTCATGGGCGTGTAGTGTGGGCTGTCCGATCGTCGGCTGACGGCGCAGATCGCATCACTGTAGAACACTGTAGCAATCTACAGTACCACTGTAGCTAAGCTCAGTCGCCGATCGCTGAGAGATCGCTAAACGGACCCTCTTTTATATAGTTAGTAACAAAGCTTAAAAAGTAACCAAATACCTGACAGATCTGCATGTTCGGGAGAAGTGGGGCGGGTGGTCAACAGAATTGCTCTGATCCATAGGAGAAAGCGACGGCGGAGATAGCATCCGGTAAAAATCCGCGTTGGTTAAAACCCAAATCCGAACGAGAAAAAATTAACAAAAGGGCGGCGGGGTGAGAGCAAATCACATACAGGTCATTGAGGTAGAGATAGGCGAGGAGGTGGACAGCGTAGGGGTAGTCTTTGGTGGCGGCGCCCCGGGAGGCGAGAGATAGACCTGACGAAACAATATGCAGTCTTTTTTTTTTGTAAGTCCTAATATCCACTAACTGTTCGATACAAGTCTCCAACTAGCGGTAGAAACTGGCAGCTTCGCTTGCTACCATGTCGATGTACCTAACTTCAAGTGACCAACCAGGCTCGGCACTTTGAATAAGCTTGGAGCTTGTCATGTGTAAGTTTGGTTGGTTTGACCAACCAAATCTCAACATAATTGCCCTTTTTGAGAATTTATTAGGGGCGATCGATATTGCATAGTGGGTATCCTGAAAGTAGTCACAATGATACATTTGCCAGTGCCACCATGTGAATGCATGTGCACTTCTTGGGGTGATCCATCGTAAATGAGGCTGTAGGGTTTCACGAAAAGTACGCTTCAAAGGCTGGCTTTAAGAGGCGGCTTAGAGAGCCTGTGGAGCTCCTGGAATGTGACGCAACGGGTGGAGCTTATGGATAGGAGCGCAAAGCAAGAAGTTGCAAGCTAGCTAGAGTAGCCGATGAATGTTCAAAGCATGCTTTGTCATGCACATGTGGTGTACACGTGTGTATGTAGTCTTGGAAGGTATCGGGAATTCAGTCGTGCCCATGGACCAACTTCTCCTCTGGGAGCAAGGGGAAGTCATGCTGGTTGTGTCGGTTCCCTCCAGAAGAACAACAGAATTCAGTCGTGCCATGGACAAACTTCTCCTCTGGGAGCAAGGGGAAGTGCTTGTGTCGGTTCCCTCGAGATCAACGCAATCGAAAGGCACGTCTGATCATAGATTCACCTTCCGGCTTTTGTATCCTCGCGGTCAAGGACACTGCTGAATCTCATAGCATATCACCTACCACCAGGGCTTTTGGAGATGGGATCCCCTGCCTCAGACCTCTCCTATGGCATATAATGTCCGAAAGGTCACCAGTGACAAGGACCCTTGTACTAGCAGAACAAAACATCATGCATGTCCTATTCTTACAAGTAAAAGCAAGACACTAGCAATCTAGCATGATGCTAGGAGATACTCCCGGCCGGCCGAACATTGCATAGTAGTTACTTTTTCGTATGTTTGATTATACTATGGTTCAGTTCCTGTAAGTTCAGAGCATGGTTGTTAATCAAGGATGCCCAACACAGTTATTGAGACGAACCATTGTGCTGTAGATTTATTAGGATTGTTTACCTAGGTACTTTGTTCAAGGCCCCCTTTTTAGCCAGTCACGAAATTTCAGTATCTGCATGTCTAATTTTCCTTTGATGATCAACAAGTTCATTCTTTTTTTTTTGACAGGAAAACAGTATGGAAAGCCCCTACTGCAATTTTTCATTATAAAATGGGATAATTACAGGCGTGGTGAGAAGTCTTTTCCTGTCAAAAATTACATGGCATCAAGCCATTGCTGCATACCCTCTTTGAGAGAGGGTTTAGCTCTATGCATAGCAAGAGAAAAAAAAGTCCTTAAACATAGAAATACAGTGATCAATATTTAGCTGTCCTCCATCAAATATGATTTTGTTCCTGTGGTTCCAGAGACTCCAGCAGCCAATAATTAAGTATTCCGTGAAGCATGCGTGTCCAGATCTGACCTTACCATCCAACAGCATCTCATATAAGTCTAGGTCATAATTCCATTCATGATTTAACCTCCACCAGAAGGTTTGACTAAAGTCACATCCAAAGAATAGGTATTGCATGTATTCCATAGGTGCATCCTGACAGAGAACACATGCTTTATCCTCCAGATAGAAGGTCTTCCTATTGAGCAGATCTCTGGTCTTTAAGCGATCCCGTAGTAGCAACCAGAAGAAAAATTTGTGTTTGAGTTGAACACAAGATTTCCATATCCACTGGAAAGGTGCAGGAGCTGGTACGACAGGAGTTAGAGCAGAGTAAACCCTTTTCACATAAAATTTAGCATCATTTGCAAGTACACATTTCTCTGGTGCAACAGAGACGTCCTGACTACTGAGTACATCAGCTAGTTCCTCACTTTGCTAAAATGCAATCATGGAAAGAGGCAGATTAAAATGATCTAATAGGTTCCTTGCATTAATTTCCAACATTTTCTTCAAATTAATATCTTGCTGCCGTGCAAAGGAGAACAGATGTGGGTATGCAGTTTCAGGCGATATGTCTCTCCATTTATCTTTCCAAAATCTGATGGTCCGACCATCTTCAGGCTTACAAATGGTCAGGTTCATGAATTTGTCCCATAAAGATAGGATGTCCTTCCACCAAAATGAACCACAATTAGCTTGAGCTTGGGGAAATTTGATGTTTTGATATTGTGCCTCCCATATGAGCTTAACCCAAGGGATATCCAACCTATTCATGAACTTGTGTAGGTGTTTCATCAGCAAGGCAGTATTTTGTGTTCTCAGGTTGATGACACCTAGCCCACCAGCCTTTTTGGGTTTACATACATGTTCCCATTTAACCAGACAATTACCTCTCCTATGAATATCTTTATCTCCCCATATAAATCTTCTAGCTGAGCCTTCCACATGATCAAGGAAACGAAGAGGCATCTTTATTGTGCACATGGCAAAAAAGGGATAGATATGATGATGGATTTGATAACCGTGAGTCTACCATCATATGATAACATAGTGGAAATACCACATAGCCTTCTGTCAATACGTTCATGAATACTGATGAAGTGCTCCAATTTAGGCTTGGTAGTCCCCATGGGAAGCCCAGGTATGTAAATGGCAGAGCTTCAGGCTTGCAATGTAAAATCTCAGCAAGTTCGGCACATTTCTCGGAAGACATATTAATAGGAACCAGAGATGACTTGCTATATTTCACTTTTAGCCCAGTAATGGAAGTGAAAACTGCTAAGATATTTTGGAGTGTGAGAGTTGAGTGGGGCAAGCCTGCATAATAATCAGTGTGTCGTCTGCATATTGGATGATGGGGAACTGTAGACCAAAAGAGTGATCCAGTGGCAAATTAAGAAGACCATCCTGCCAAGCTTTATGAACCATGTACTGTAGCAATTCAGATGCCAGAACATAAAGCTGAGGTGAAAGAGGATCTCCCTGTCTAACACCCCTTTTGCAGATAATTTTTTTCCCAGGAACCCCATTGAGCAAAACCAAAGTAGAAGCAAAGTGAAGGATGCATTTGATCCAGCTAAGCCATAACTCCCCAAAACCAAGGCATTTCATGGTCTCCAGAATGGCACTGTACTCTACTTTATCAAAGGCTTTCTCAAAATCAATTTTGAATATGACAATTTGTTTTTTCGATTTGTGGCATAGGTGAAGATATTCATATGCCCAAGCCAAACAATCCTGAATAGTTCTGGTCTTGATGAAACCATACTGGTTTTTATGAACAAGAGGGATGATGACATTCTGGAGTCTATTTGCCAGTAACTTAGTCAAGAACTTAAGGGGCAAGCTGACTAGAGATATGGGCCTGAAGTCATTAATATATACAGGTGCATTCACCTTGGGTATCAGAGTGATATAAGCAGTGTTAATGCTCTCAAGGTTGATTTTCCCAGCATTGAAATCATGGCAGAGCTGGTAGAACTGTTCCTTAACTATATTCCAGAATTTCTTAAGGAAAGCACCATTAAAGCCATCAGGACCAGGAGATTTATCAGTCGGCATATTTTTAACAATGTCATCCATTTCCTTAACCGTAAATGGGGTTTCAAGCTGAGAAAAATAAATATGAGAAGCTGGCTGAATAAATTGTTAATCAGGTGGGTTGTGGTTGGGTTCTCGGACACACCAATCATGTTCTTGAAAGAAGACCAAATGTGTGCTGCCTTAATGTCATGATCCAAGAGAATAATATCATCTTCAGTGCAGATACTTGACATATAATTGCATCTAAAATTCTATGAAGCAACCGCATGAAAGAACTTAGTGTTCTCCCCACCTAGCTTGGCCCATTTTATCTTAGCTCTGTTTCTCCAGAATATTCATTTAGCTTCCAGTAACTTGGCCACATGGGCTTTCAAAAGTTTCCTGAAGTTTTTTTCCTGCAGTGATAGTAACCTTTGTTCCTCAAGTCCATCAATCAGAGCCAGCACATAATTACAATAGGAAATAATTCTGCTCACTTGAGATAAATTCCGACTCCATTTTTTGATGTCATTTCTCAATGATTTCAGTCTAGCAGTAATATCCTTAGCAGGGTTAGAGAAATAGCCAGATTGCTGCCATGCAGTTGTAACCACCTCATTCAAACCATCAAATTCCAACCAGTATTCCTCAAATTTAAAAATCTGTGACTTGGGAACATCAGATCCAATTGAGATCAAAATAGGAACATGGTCTGAGGCAAGGTTGGTCATAGGAGCCGCCAAAGTATTTGGGAAGGTACTGATCCAATTAGGAGAGGTGAAGATCCAATCAAGCTTTTCAAGCAGAGGAGAGTCTTGCATGTTGCTCCAAGTGTAAGCTCTACCTTTCAGGGGAATTTTCTCAAGATCAAGATGTTGAATAATGTGGTTAAATCTCAACATATTATTTATATCCCTCCCGGCATGTTCCTGTTGTCAGGTGATCTCATGAGGTTAAAATCACCAAGAATAAGCCAATATTCCATCAGGGAGGTGTCTACATCATGCAGCCAGTTAAGAAAAATCTCACGCTCATCAGCTATAGTCGGGGCATAGACATTAGTGATATAGAAAATTCTGGCAGTGAGCTTGCAAATAAGTTGCACAGTTAACTGAAATTTAGAACTGTGAATCACAGTGCCGACAAACATGTTTCCATTCCACAGAGTGATAATGCCACATGAGTTACCCACAGAAGGAGAGTAGGCAAATTGATTGATCCTTCTTGGACAAATTTTTTGGATATAATTGTGATCAAAATGCTCTCTTTTGGTTTCTTGCAAGCACATAATATGACAGTTACTTTCATCAGCTTTTGCCCTGATTCATCCCATCTCTGCTATGAATTGATCCCTCTAAGGTTCCAGTCAACGATATACCAGGATCTATTCATTGGAAACAATTGTGGTGTTGAGAGACTGGGCAATCCTAGATAACCCAGTTAAAGTGGTCACATGCAAGGAGCTGATGGCGTGTAGTTGACGGGAAAAATATTCTGCAGGAAGCTTCGTATCTTCCCTGCTACGGCGCCAGAAAGCACTCTTGATGGCCCTTCACGTAGTTACCTGCGTGAAAAGTAAATGGTTAGGTTGAGACTCCAAGTGCAGAGTGTGTAGTAAGTGGAAGACGTGTTTTCCCCACGAGGGGTGACTCGAGGGTTTAATATCGAACTCTCGGGGAATCAGTAGTGAAGATTTATCTTTCCTATCCTTCTTTTGGTTACCTACAAAACAAAGTAAATGTTTTGGTCCTCAACCTCACCTAGTGGTTGTCAAGCACAAGGTGTGAGAATGATATCAAGATAATATGCAATGCAAACAAGAAATAAATATGCAATGGTGGTAAATAAATATGCAAGGATGGTGGTAGCAATGATAAATGATATTTTTGGGTTTTATATGATGAATGCAAGATGTAAAAGTGTTTTTGTATTTTCGGATTTTTAAATGGCAGAAAATGGAAAAGTGGTAAAAGTGTTGGAAAGGTGTTTCTTATGATTAAAAATGGACCGGGGTTCATGGTTTCACAAATGCACTCTCTCTTTAATAAAGTGGTAGACAATGGAACACTAGAGTTGACATATGAGATTGCAACACAACAGTTTAATGACAAGTTATAATTATATGGGCATCACGTCCTAACATAGAGACCTTTTGGTTATTAGTCTCTCTTATACTCCACCAAGATGCGAACTAAATCATAACACCTCAGTAATTAAGATAACTCAGAGTATAGCAATAAGTATCATGACATGAAGTTAAAATAAGAACATGCTAGATCTAGTCATGGAGTAGTGGCAATGGTCACACCCACATCTCCGGTAGCATGGTATTTCTTTTTATCCCTAGTGAGGCAACAAAGTAAGGTAAAACACCCAAGTGGATCGCAGAACTTTCTCTCACGTTCACTGCACTAGCCACCCCCCGTTACTCCAACTAATGCACACGTTCCCCCTCACACGCTCTCATAAACATGCTTGATCATGACAAGTAAATAAGAACGGGGTACATAATATGCATCTACTTTCATAACTGAAACAAAACCATTGCAATCTCAAACATATATTAACTCATAAAAAGATCCACCACAAAGGTATTACATAGATGACCGTAATCATGTTCAGCAGCTCATACGGTACTAATTAGTGAAGCTCGAGAGAGAGAGATACATAAGTTACTTCCACAAACCCATAGTCCAGAGGTGGACTACTCCCTCTTCATCATGGAGACGGTGGAGAAGTCGTTGGAGAAGATGGAGACCACGCCGGCAGCGCCCCGCCGGAGTTTTCCCCCTCCAATCTGCACTCCAGGTCTCTGTTTCGGTGTTTCTGTGTTTCTGCGGCGCTCCTTCCAGAGAACGTCGGGGGCTATTTTTATAGGCGTTTTTAGGTCAAAACGGAGTCGGTGGAGGAAAGATCGACGGCAACGGAGCTCCGAGGCCCAAAGGGGGGTCCCACGCGGCCAGGTACAGGGCCGCGTGGGCCCACCTCTTTTGGCCCTCGGGCTCCGTTTGTTGCTTCCTTCGCCCAAGTCTTGTTCCTTCCAAAAATGATGCTCGTAAATTTCCAGGTCATTTGGACGTCGTTTGGGTCCCTGAAACATTAAAATATAGAAATAGGGTTTTCTGCCTGCGCAGGGTTAATTCCATAAAAATAGGAAACATATCAAATATTCCCAAAATCATTATAAAACAGTGATATAACCCTTATATGATGCAAATATGACTGGAATATAAGTAAAATAATGCAAAGTTCATGTATGCATTTTACATGCATCAACATCCCCAAGCTTAACCTATACTCGTCCTCGAGTATGAAGGTGATAAAACTAACATGGACTTTGCAATTTAATACTATCAATGGATATCAAAGATGATTACTATTGCTACATAGAGTCAAATGATTCATTCTTAAAAGGAGTAGCAATATGCAAGATAGTTTATGAAGTGATATCAAGTATTCAATGCAAGGATGTTCAATGATAATTCACAAAGTGTAACATAAGAGAAGAAGTACTATGGACCACATGTATGCATAATAATAAGTAAGAACATCCTACAATGGTCATAGAGTATTGTGAAAATCTGAATATAAAAGGTGGACACTTTGGAAAGATATATATGAGTAGAGGTAAAGCATGAATAAATTTCATCTAACTTCTGAACTTCTCTACTTAAGTCAATGATTGTAAATGGTAATCCTTGGTGTCAAGCTCTCATTCCCCTATCATAGCATCTTGAATGATTAAGTTTAAAGTGAAAGCAATACGAGTAGTGTGCTTGACAAAGTACAGGTTGAAAGTCTCATGCCCCTTGAATACAAGTACCTACTCCATGTGTTACTCAACTTGGAAAACAAAGCAAGTTCAAGTTAAATATCATTGTAAGTAATAATAGTATCATTAAGAGCGTCAACTGGGGTACCTCTTGTCCCAGGATATGGAACAAGCCCATATCAAAATGACAAGACAAACAAACAAATGAACAATCTCAACACCCTTTTTATTTACCATTGGATAGCTTTTTATTGTAAGGTGTATCACAGAAGGTTCACCATAGCATGTAAGTAAATTTCCACCATGAATGATGCATGGCTTAGATTAGCGGCCCAGGCGTCTCTCTAACCATTTATACAAACTCATTTAAACTCACTTCATTTCCCATTTATTTCACCCATGGTAAGCATCCATAAACAAAAGTACATGATATCAACTAAATGAGATGAGTGCAATGTTGAAAGCTTGCCATGTGACAGCACATATGAGCTAACTCTCAACCAAAGACATTTGTCAAGTCCACAACATCATAATTTTAATCACAATGGGTCATATTTTATTTATGCAATGAAAGTAAAGTGTGCATCAAGTTCGAGAGAGCTATATAACCAACTTTTCCCACAACAATTAACAACATAAGCATTTTCATTCAGAGGTATAGATAACACAAATATCATGATAAACATACTCGGAATAGCATAAAGCTAATAGGTAGATATGGTGGACTCACTGGAAAAACTTTGGTTGAAGGTGTTGGAAACAAGTTTTTGCTTGTTGGAATTTTTGGGCTAGCAAGAGGGAGAAAGTTGACCATCTAAATGCATGCATGAGTGTCCATAGAACTAACTAATCCATGTTAAACAAGGTAAATAACATTTAGCATCAAAACATGAATAAAAGATAGCTCTTGATAAAATATTTGCAAATTATTACTCATTAACAAGCTCATGAATCATGCAATTATATGTATCTTTTAAAATTAACTCAACATCCCTTTTCCCAATCTTATAATAGCATCCAACATAATTCAACCCAAATTTCCAGTAGCTCTCTCATATATAAATGATAGTGTGGTGGTCTCACAAAATAAAAATCTAACCTAAACAAACAAAAAGACGCTCCAAGTTTATGCGATAAAGTGTTTCGATCGAAAAACAGAAGTTAGACGTGTGCAAACCGAGAGTGTGTAGGTCCAGTGGGGTTGTCTTCACATCCCCAAGCTTATGGTCTTCACCATCCTTGGATAGCTCTTGGTGCATCTCCTCTAATCCCTGTGAAAAAACTTCAAAACACCGTTTCTCCCATTTCTTTTTCTGTGGGGCACATTAGTAGTGATAAACAAATAGATTTCTTGCTGCATATAATCCTTAGACAAAAATTCATATGAATGTCCAGAAATGTATAATGTTGTATGCCTACTCATAAACTCAATTGGATCAAAAAGATTCAAGTTAAAAGTTCTAAGCATGCATCAAACAAAATGGGACAGAATCTGTCCAGAAAAACAGCAGCAGCTAAACGTATTTTTTACCCTACTTAACTTTGTCGAAAATTCCGAAAAATTCATGCATACAGAGGATGAAAAGTTGCACTACAGTTTAAATATGAGCTCATTCGGAGTTACAGAATAAGAATTAAAAATCATACCGTGCACAGATTCGTGCAGGAATAAATCTCCGAACGCTATAAGCAACTTTTCAACCAAAATGAGTAAAACTTGGCACTTTATTAAAAATTCCAGAAACTAAACACTAAGTCTCTTGTTACAGCAAGAGGACACAAAGAAAATCACAAATAAAAACAACCGGGTTGCCTCCCGTAAAGCGCTTTCTTTATAGCCATATAGCTAGGCTTCTTACTTGATGTTTATTGTGGACGAAGCTCATGAGGGAGCTTGAATGATGTGTGCCCTCTTCCTTGGGAAGTGTTCCATGCACTTCTTGTGTGGAAACTGAAACTTCACATTCCCTTCTTTTGAATCAATGATAGCACCTGTAGTACGAAGAAAAGGTCTTCCAAGAATAATTGGACTAGAGGTTTTATTCCCCATATCCATGATTAGAAAATCAACAGGCACAAATGTCATATGTAACTCTACCATAACATCACTTACTTTTCCTAAAGCATGTTTAATGGAATCATCAGCAAGTGCAAGTTCAATAGAGCATTTTTCAAGATTTTTCAATTCAAGTACTTCATATAGTTCTTTAGATAAAACAGAGACACTAGATCCTAGATCAAGTATAGCATGGTGTGTCTCTTTTCCAATGGTTACTAGGACTTTGGGAATCCATACATCCCCAAGCTTAGGTGGTATCATAGCCTCTTGGTTGTACCTAGCAATCTTTTCTTTTAACACATGATTAGCAATATAAGAACCAAAACCAGCTTGGTTAACATTAATGAAGGATCACTTGCAAATTTTTGTAAGATAGATATTAATTCATGCAAGCTACAATTCTCTAAGTCAAGCAATGGATCCTTTACTTCACTAAGCATTTTAACTTCTTCAACTTTCTTCTCTTTCATTACCAAGCATCTTTTAACGTTTCTCCATGATATTGTTTAAAATTAGAGACCGAATTCAATGGAGGACTCACTCCTTGTTTGTTTCCCAGAACCATGATTGCAAGTTTTTATGTGTTTTTTAATTTTTTATGCAAAACTGAAAATAAATATGCAAACCGAACTAACAAATGCAAGACAATGACAAAATAAGATAAATTGCTTTGAAGGTAAAGATGGATAAGATGATGCTCACGTAGGTGCAACCTCCCAAGCTTAGGTGTTAGCACAAGTTGGTGATGAAGTTGACTTGGTGAGATATCCTTGGATAAACCTTTCAGCAATGATTCCCCGGCAACGGCGCCAGAAAACAGTCTTGATGGCGTGTAGTTGACGGGAAAAATATTCTGCAGGAAGCTTCGTATCTTCCCTGCTATGGCGCCAGAAAGCTCTTGATGGCCCTTCACGTAGTTACCTGCGTGAAAAGTAAATTGGTTAGGTTGAGACTCCAAGTGCAGAGTGTGTAGTAAGTGGAAGACGTGTTTTCCCCACGAGGGGTGACTCGAGGGTTTAATATCGAACTCTCGGGGAATCAGTAGTGAAGATTTATCTTTCCTATCCTTCTTTTGGTTACCTACAAAACAAAGTAAATGTTTTGGTCCTCAACCTCACCTTGTGGTTGTCAAGCACAAGGTGTGAGAATGATATCAAGATAATATGCAATGCAAACAAGAAATAAATATGTAATGGTGGTAAATAGATATGCAAGGATGGTGGTAGCAATGATAAATGATATTTTTGGATTTTATATGATGAATGCAAGATGTAAAAGTGTTTTTGTATTTTCGGATTTTTAAATGGCAGAAAATGGAAAAGTGGTAAAAGTTGTTGGAAAGGTGTTTCTTATGATTAAAAATGGACCGGGGTTCATGGTTTCACAAATGCACTCTCTCTTTAATAAAGTGGTAGACAATGGAACACTAGAGTTGACATATGAGATTGCAACACAACAGTTTAATGACAAGTTATAATTATATGGGCATCGCGTCCTAACATAGAGACCTTTTGGTTATTAGTCTCTCTTATACTCCACCAAGATGCGAACTAAATCATAACACCTCAGTAATTAAGATAACTCAGAGTATAGCAATAAGTATCATGACATGAAGTTAAAATAAGAACATGCTATATCTAGTCATGGAGGAAGTGGCAATGGTCACACCACATCTCCAGTAGCATGGTATTTCTTTTTATCCCTAGTGAGGCAACAAAGTAAGGTAAAACACCCAAGCGGATCGCAGAACTTTCTCTCATGTTCACTGCACTAGCCACCCCCCGTTACTCCAACTAATGCACACGTTCCCCCTCACACGCTCTCATAAACATGCTTGATCATGACAAGTAAATAAGAACGGGGTACATAATATGCATCTACTTTTATAACTGAAACAAAACCATTGCAATCTCAAACATATATTAACTCATAAAAAGATCCAACACAAAGGTATTACATAGATGACCGTAATCATGTTCAGCAGCTCATACGGTACTAATTAGTGAAGTTCGAGAGAGAGAGATACATAAGTTACTTCCACAAACTCATAGTCCAGAGGTGGACTACTCCTCTTCATCATGGAGATGGTGGAGAAGTCGTTGGAGAAGATGGAGACCACGCCGGCAGCGCCCCGCCGGAGTTTTCCCCCTCCAATCTGCAACTCCAGGTCTCTGTTTTGGTGTTTTTGTGTTTCTGCGACGCTCCTTCCAGAGAACGTCGGGGGACTATTTTTATAGGCGTTTTTAGGTCAAAACGGAGTCGGTGGAGGAAAGATCGACGGCAGCGGAGCTCGAGGCCAAAAGGAGGGGCCCACGCGGCCAGGTACAGGGGCCGCGTGGGCCACCTCTTTTGGCCCTCGGGGCTCCGTTTGTTCGCTTCCTTCGCCCTCAAGTCTTGTTCCTTCAAAAAAATGATGCTCGTAAATTTCCAGGTCATTTGGACGTCGTTTGAGTCCTGAAACATTAAAATATAGAAATAGGGTTTTCTGCCTGCGCAGGGTTAATTCCATAAAAAATAGGAAACATGTCAAATATTCCCAAAATCATTATAAAACAGTGATATAATCCTTATATGATGCAAATATGACTGAAATATAAGTAAAAATAATGCAAAGTTTATGTATGCATTTTACATGCATCAGGAGCACAGAGATATAATGGATAGTGTGATAAGGATCACAGCAACATAAACATAAAGGCAGTCGAGTACCAGGCAAGGATGACAGATTGGATGACAGAGTATATGCTGGTCACAGAACATAGCATACATCTCAAATGCAGGTCTCAGATAGCACATAGCCCAGAGAGAATAACAAAAACTGATGAGATAGTTCACACACCATCGACATAGTACTAACACATAAATGAGACCACATAAAGATCACACAATAAATACAGAGGTACATAACATGAAGCACCCTGTATCGGATCAAGACAGACTGATCCAACTGCACGAAAGACTAAAGACAAGTAGTAAGATAACTGAGAGACATATCAGGGCTGTCTCAAGGCCACTAGTTGCTTTCAATGCTGTCATTGGTACTGTCATAATTCAGTTCTTCTTCAGTGAGCATCGTAGATGCCATCTGACAGTTTCCACCTCCAATGGCCTGAAGCACTGAGGTGGGCAGCACAGGGGGAGCTGGAGCGCGGTGTCAATGATGTGAGCTTCAAATTCAGTAGACAGGTTCTTGCCCGAACTCTCACCCTTTTCAACAGCAACCATGTCGGTGGGGGGTTTATCCTTGAAGCCAGCATTCAGATCAGCCAACTATTACTGCGCCACACAAATTCGACCATTGGTGGAACAGCAGCCTTGCCACGCCTCCTCCTAATCACTGGCATGGCAACATAGTGTGAGCCAGGCAAAGCAGCAGTGTCAGAATTTTCATTCACAGCAGCATCTCTTGGAGCCTCAGGTTCCTGAACATCAACAGGTGCATCAACTTGTGCTGCATCAGGTATAGCTTCTGTATCATCTATTGCTGCATCGACTGGTGCTTCATTGACCACCACATTCTCTGCAATATGATCCACCTCCATCTGATGTTCCACGTCATCAGCCACAATCTCTTCAATGTACTCCTCTTCCATATTAACTTCAGCATCAGGATTTTGTGTCGGGCTCTGGGGAGGTGTCATCAGAACAGGATCTTCAGCCACCTGTGCAGCAGGTATGACAGGTGCATCATCTGCAGCAACCTCATGGTTCATCTCCCCTCGTGTTCATCATGCCAAAAAGCAAAGCATCAATGATGATTGGAACAGGGTGGGGGTTCTTGCCGTCAGGTGGCAGGGGATCTTCATCTCCTGGCCCTGCACACAACAAAACAGCGGACATGATGATTGTTGGGGGGACCAGGAGTCTCCATTGCCCACATAAGTAGTGGACTGTGTGACAACAATGCTTAGGGGAATTTTATCAATGTCAAAAACCCTCATCTTAACCAGGATCCTAGCTTTGTTTGTGTCATCTGTTCCAGATTAAGACCCTGCCATATGAGCTAGCGAAATAACAATGGTGTCCAAGTTCCAGCACTCTATCGGATAGTTCATTAACATAAGCCAACAATCATGAGTGAAAGTCACAGATCTATGGTTTCTACCTCTGTTTTGTTCAATTACTCTCATAACAGTTTCCCCTATGAAGTATGGGCTATGTAGAACATCACTGTCTCTTTCTACCACATCCAGAAAGCGAACTAATGCAGCACCTAATCCACTGCGTGAGATTCTCTCTAACAGTCCAACCCCTCTGCTGCTCAAGAAAGTTTGTGATGAGTAAAGCGTACATTCAAAATGATCTGGATGCGGCTCTGGTTCCAGGACGATGATCGCCCAGTGTCACAGGTAAGCGGGAGAGAAACCGCTCCGTGACATACCCACGCTGAGGTCGCAAGCCATTGGGAGGGATGAAGCCGGCGCCAAATCGGAAGGTGGGGGATGAAATCAAAAGGGTAGTTCGCCATAGGCGAAGGTGGAGGTGGGTGTGGCACTGAGTCGCCGGCGGTCTCGGCAGAGGCCTGTAGCAGATTGGGGGAAATTAGCCGCGTCTCCCTATCTTCCAGTTAAAATAGTGATGTCCGAGGTTATTTTTTTCCGGTAAATCAGCGATTTCTTTCTCTTATTAAAACAATTCCGTGCAATGTGGGCCGTATCTGTAAACAATCTCTGCAACGGATTTTGCTTGAGCAAGAAGTAGCTGCATGACCCGTAGCCAAGCAATTAGAGAAATTAATCTCCGGATTAGTGCGGGTAATCCGCTGATGTTCAGGGGGAGGCGTCGGAGGTGGGCTGTGACATAGTAATCAAGATGGGCCGGAGATGGGTCACGGGACCACCATGGCCCAACATGGTGACTGGTTTGAATTTCGAGATTCCCGCTGCCGAAAGATCCGAAAACAATGTGATCATCAACGCGATTATCGCTAGCAGTGCGAATTGGGTCAGGATGGGCAGATCGAACACCAATAGGCACGCGACTGGCACCAGTAAGGATCACAGATGGGTCACTGGGAGCCTGTTGACGGAACCCACGACGAATGGAATTGAAAACCGCGCGTATGCATGGGCACCGTGGTATTAGCTGGTCGACGAGATCTATTGGACTGAGAATGATTTGATCTGCGAACTGAGGACCATTCTGCGTCTAGCTCCGCATAGTATCTTTGTTCTTCTCTGATCCAATTCGGCCCTCCAACCCCAAAGATGGAAAAAACATTCAAAATGCGGACATGAATAGGATCTCAAATTCCGAATGAAGAAACCCACAGCTTTCAACAACTGACTGCAAATTTGAAAACTCTGTCCTCAGATTCAGAATTACCAATCTCATCATATGCAACCCCCAAACAGGCCGAGAGAGCAATGCTAGCATTCGATCATCCAGTCTGAACGAAGAACGACCAAAGGAGACCACGAGGAAAAAAAAAACCGGTGTGACCTAGACACGGGGTTGATAACCCCCAGAGCAGGGATCATTGTAGCACCTCTCAATGTGAAGTAAGGTATCGATCCGCAGGAGTAAGAAGGAAAAGCTATCTATTCCCTACAACTAAAGTGTCACAAGTTTTAGTTGATTATGCACTAAACAAGTTTAGAGAACAAGATGGTTGGTTTGATGGATGTAAAAGTGTCCCAATCCTCTTCTTTGCAAGAGGACAAGACAAAGGTAGTAGCAAGTGAAAGCTCTCAAAGAGAGAAAGCCCAATCCTCTATGTAGCAAGAGGACAAGCTCAAGTGTGTGTTTCTTATAGGAACAATGGACATGGTTCATGGGTTCACTTAATCCTCTCTCTCTCTCATCTACGGTGATCATCATGTTATAGATAAAGTACACACAATTGTCATGTTTTAATGGTAGCTTTTTATGACGGCTATATGTCCTAAAACACATAGTTGAAAGAAATACTCATTTGTGTTGCTAGGTCACCCTCGTAAGGCTAGCGTGGTTGCTCTCACTCCCACATCATACTCTTTCTTTTTACCCCAGATAAAGGATGTTGGGCGGTACTGTGTCACTCAATACCTATGCCGTGTCACATCGGCCATCCCGTACCCACATACATCATACTTCTTTAAGAACAATATTCAACCAAAGTATGACAAGTCATAAAAGCTCCAACACAACGGTAAATGCATAACAAATCATCACATACCACAATATTCACCACAAAGGTATTACATAGATGACCGTAATCATGTTTAGCAGCTCATACGGTACTAATTAGTGAAGCTCAAGAGAGAGGAGAGATACAAAAGTTACCACCACAAACCCTAGTCCAGGGGTGGACTACTCCCCCTTCATCATGGTGATGATGGTGGAGAAGTTCTTGCTGTAGATGTTGATGATGAACACGCCGGAGGGGGTGGAGCCCTCCGGAGGCGATTCCGGCGGCGTTTCCCCCCTCCGATCTTCTCCGGCGGCAGCCTTCTGTCTCTCTGTTTCGTGGTTTTGTGTTTCTCCGCCGCCTCCTTCCGAAACGTCGGGGGACTTTTTTATAGGCGTTTTTAGGTCACGACTAGGTCGGTGGAGCAAAGATCGACGGCGCGGAGCTCGAGGAAACGAGCTGGTCCCACGCGGCCAGGTACAGGGCCGCGTGGGACCCTCTCATTTCCAGCTGGTTGGGCTTCTGGTCTTCATTTGATCCCATTGCGTTCGTCTCGAAAATTCTGAACCGTGCTCTTTGGCCTTGCCCTTTTTGGAGTCCCGAAGCTCCCGGAAAGTCTGAAACACTAAAAAAGACGTTTTCTGGAAAAACAGGGTTAATTCCAAATAAATGGGAAAACTATGAAGTATTCCCAAAATCATTATAAAACATTGATATAACCCTTATATGATGCAAATATGATTGGAATATAAGCAATTAAAGTGCAAAGTTCATGTATGCATTTTACATGCATCAACATCCCCAAGCTTAATCCATGCTCGTCCTCGAGTATGAAGATGATAAAACTAACATGGACTTTGCAATTTAATACTTAACAATGAATATCAAAGATGATTACTATTGCTACATATAGTCAAATGATTCATTCTTCAAAGGAGTAGCAATATGCAAATAGTTTATGAAGTGATATCAAGTATTCAAGACAAGGATGTTCATTGATAGTTCACAAAGTGTAACATGGTAGCAAGTAATATGGAACACATGTATGCATAATGATAAGTAGAACATCCTACAATGGTCATAGAGTGTAGATGAAAATCTGAATATGATAGGTGTACACTTTGGAAAGATGTATATGTGAGTAGAGGTAAAGCATGCATAAGTTTCATCCAACTTCCAAACTCTTCTACTTAAGTTAATGATTGCAATAAGGTATTCATTGGTGTCAAGCTCTCATTGCCCCTATCATAGCATCTTGAATGATTAAGGTTAAAGTGAAAGCAAATATGAGTAGTGTGCTTGATAAAGAATGGGTTGAATGTCTCATGCCCCTTGAATACAAGTACTTACACCATGTGTTACTCAACTTGGGAAACAAAGCAAGTTCAATTAAATATCATTGTAAGCATAATAGTATCATCAAGAGCGTCAACTGGGGTACCTCTTGTCCCAAGATATGGAACAAGCCCATATCAAAATGACAAGACAAACAAACAAAATGAACAATCTCAACACCCTTTTTATTTACCATTTGGAATAGTTTTTTATTGCAAGGTGTATCACAGAAGGTTCACCATAGTATGTAAGTAAATTTCCACCATGAATGATGCATGGCTTAGATTAGCGGCCCAGGCGTCTCTCTAACCATTTACACAAACTCATTTAAACTCACTCTATTTCCACATTTATTTCAACATGATAAGCATCCATAGACAAAAGCACATGATATCAACTAAATGAGATGAAGAGCGTGTTGAAAGCTTGCCATGTGACAGCACATATGGGCTAACTTCCAACCCAAAACATTCATCAAGCCACAAACATCATAATCTTAATCACAATGGGTCAAGTTTTATTATGCAATAAAAGAACATTGTGCATCAAGTTCGTGAGAGCTATATAACCAACTTTTCCATTGCAATCAATAACATAAACATTTTCATTCAGAGGTAAGATAACACAAACAACATGTTAAACATACTCGGAATAGCATAAAGCCAATAGGTAGATATGGTGGACTCACTGGAATAACTTTGGTTGAAGGTGTTGGAAACAAGTTTTTGCTTGTTGGATTTTTGGGCTAGCAAAAGGGAGAAAGTTGACCATCTAGATGCATGCATGAGTGTCCATAGAACTAACTAATCCATGTTAAACCAAGTAAAATAACAATCAGCACCAAAACATGAATAAGTGATAGCTCTACAAAAAGAATTTGCAAACTATTACTCATAAACAAGCTCATGAATCATGCAACTATATGTATCATTAAAAATCAAGTCAAACATCCCTTTTCCCAATCTTATAAAAGCATCCAACATATTTCAACCCATATTTCCAGTAGCTCTCTCATATATAATTGATAGTGTGGTGGTCTCTCAAGACTCAAACAAAAACAAAAAACGACGCTCCAAGTTTATGCGATAAAGTGTTTCGATCGAAAAACAGAAGTTGGACGTGTGCAAACCGAGAGTGTGTAGGTCCAGCGGGGTTGTCTTCACATCCCCAAGCTTATGGTCTTCACCATCCTTGGATAGCTCTTGGTGCATCTCCTCCAATCCCTGTGAAAAAACTTCAAAACACCGTTTCTCCCATCTCTTTTCTGTGGGGTGCATTAATAGTGATAAACAAATAGGTTCCTTGCTGCATATAATCCTTGAACAAAAATTCATATGAATGTCCAGAAAGTGTATAATGTTGTATGCCTACTCATAAACTCAATTGGATCAAAAAGATTCAACTTAAAAGCTCAAAGCATGCATCAAACAAAATGGGACAGAATCTGTCCAGAAAAACAGCAGCAGCAAAACGTATTTTTCTACCCTACCAAACTTTCTCGAAAAATTCCGAAAAATTCATGCATACAGAGGATGAAAAGTTGCAACTACAGTTCAAATATGAGCTCATTCGGAGTTACAGAATAAGAATTAAAAATCATACCGTGCACTGATTCGTGCAGGAATAAAATCTCCGAACGCTATAAGCAACTTTTCAAGACCAAAATGGGTAAAACTTGGCACTTTATTAAAACTCCAGAAACTAACTAGACACAAAATCTCTTGTTACAGCAAGAGGACACAAAAAAATCACACACAAAAATAACCGGGTTGCCTCCCGCAAAGCGCTTTCTTTATAGCCATATAGCTAGGCTTGATAGTTTTAATGATGCTCCCATAGGAATAAGAGTTGAATATAAAAGAGCATCAAGAAGCAAATATCAAACACATTTAAGTCTAACCCACTTCCTATGCATTGGGATCTTGTAAGAAAATAAATCAATAAAGCACAAAGTGACTAGCATAGGAAGGCAAAGCAAGTGCAACTTCAAAATTTTCAACAAAAAGAGAGGAGACTTAATATTATTGAGATATATGAAACCGTGTCTCCCTCTCTCATAAGGACCAGTAGGTTTTAAAGTACCCAACAAATAAAAACAAATCAAGAGAAAGGCCAAAACCTTCATCATAAAGAGGATAAATTTAGTAACGTGAAGATTTCTATAACCATACTTTCCTCTCTCAAAATAATTTTCAGCGGCATCATGAATAAAATCAACAATATAGCTATCACATAAAGCATTATTATCATGATCCATAAGCATAACAGTACTATTACTCTCCACACAAGCATAATCAATTTCATTAGTAATAGTGGGAGTAAAACTAGCACATCCATCATTGTAATCATCATAAATTGGAGGCATAGAATAATCATAGTGAATTTTATCCTCAATAGTAGATGGACTGAAAACATCATAATCATCATTGTAAACATCATATATTGGAGGCATATTATAATCAACATAAATTTTATCCTCAATAGTAGGTGGACTGAAAATATCACAATGATTATAATCATCATATATTGGAGGCATAGTATCATCAAAATAATTTTTCCCCTCTATAGTGTAATCAGGAGAATTCAGGAACCAAGTAGGACTCTCATTAGTAAGAGCATTTTCACAAACAGCAAGTATATCATTTTTATCCTCACATAAAGTAGTAACAAGTTCTAAACATGGAGGATTATCAATAAGTTTACCAACAAAAGGTTTTTGAGTTTGAGTGTTACTATCATATGTTGATGGTGAAGTTGGGGGATCCAACTCTTCATTCTCCAGTTGTTCTTTTTCAGCATCTTCTTAAGATTGCATGGGCATCCCCAAGCTTAGGTTTTTGTCATCTTCTTCCTGCAAAATATTAGTTCTTTCCATGGCAGCAAGAGTTAACTTTTTACGTTTAATAGCCTCTGCTCGAGAAAAGAAATCATCAGCTTCTTGTAATATTTCAAGTTCCTCAAGTGTAAATGTTGCAAGTTCCTCAGGTGTATAATCAAACAGAAAACCCATAGCAAAAGTAATGAGGAACTTACAACCAAACAAGTTTAAAGGAACCTCCCCAAGCTTAGATGATTGCAAGATATAAAACAAGTTAGAGAAACTTCCCCAAGCTTAGTCTAGTGCACACAAGAATAGAAACTTAAGCGCTACGCTCCCCGGCAACGGCGCCAGAAAAGTACTTGATAACCCCCAAGAGCAAGGGATCACTGTAGCACCTCTCAATGTGAAAGTAAGGTATCGATCCGCAGGAGCAAGAAGGAAAAGCTATCTATTCCCTACAACTAAAGTGTCACAAGTTTTAGTTGATTATGCACTAAACAAGTTTAGAGAACAAGATGGTTAGTTTGATGGATGTAAAAGTGTCTCAATCCTCTTCTTTGCAAGAGGACAAGACAAAGGTAGTAGCAAGTGAAAGCTCTCAAAGAGAGAAAGCCCAATCCTCTATGTAGCAAGAGGACAAGCTCAAGTGTGTGTTTCTTATAGGAACAATGGACATGGTTCATGGGTTCACTTAATCTCTCTCTCTCATCTACGGTGATCATCATGTTATAGATAAAGTACACACAATTGTCATGTTTTAATGGTAGCTTTTTATGACGGCTATATGTCCTAAAACACATAGTTGAAAGAAATACTCATTTGTGTTGCTAGGTCACCCCTCGTAAGGCTAGCGTGGTTGCTCTCACTCCCACATCATACTCTTTCTTTTTACCCCCAGATAAAGGATGTTGGGCGGTACTGTGTCACTCAATACCTATGCCGTGTCACATCGGCCATCCCGTACCCACATACATCATACTTCTTTAAGAACAATATTCAACCAAAGTATGACAAGTCAAAAAAGATCCAACACAACGGTAAATGCATAACAAATCATATCGTACCACAATATTCACCACAAAGGTATTACATAGATGACCGTAATCATGTTTAGCAGCTCATACGGTACTAATTAGTGAAGCTCAAAGAGAGAGGAGAGATACATAAGTTACCACCACAAACCCAAATCCAAGGGGTGGACTATTCCCCCTTCATCATGGTGATGATGGTGGAGAAGATCTTGCTGTAGATGTTGATGATGAACACGCCGGAGGGGGGTGGAGCCCTCCGGAGGCGATTCCGGCGGCGTTTCCCCCCTCCGATCTTCTCCGGCGGCAGCCTTCTGTCTCTCTGTTTCGTGGTTTTCTGATTCTCCGCCGCCTCCTTCCAGAGAACGTCGGGGGACAATTTTTATAGACGTTTTTAGGTCACGACTAGGTCGGTGGAGCAAAGATCGACGGCGGCGGAGCCTCGAGGACCAAACGAGGTGGTCCCACGCGCCCAGGTACAGGGGCCGCGTGGGGCCCTCTCATTTCCAGATGGTTGGGCTTCTGGCCTTCATTTTGAGCCCATTGCGTTCGTCTCGAAAATTCTGAACCGTGCTCTTTGGCCTTGCCCTTTTTGAAGTCCCGAAGCTCCCAGAAAGTCTGAAACACTAAAAAAGACGTTTTCTGGAAAACAGGGTTAATTCCAAATAAATGGGAAAACTATGAAGTATTCCCAAAATCATTATAAAACATTGGTATAACCCTTATATGATGCAAATATGATTGGAATATAAGCAATTAAAGTGCAAAGTTCATGTATGCATTTTACATGCATCAGGGGTTCACCGAAGAGGCGAAGATGTGACGAACCTTAGCCCGGATCTTGTGACTCGGGGCGAAATCTAGACGATGGGCAATGGAGGAGGGATCCACGTAGGGATCGCCACCCTCCGGCGCCATGGGGATGGTGATGGGATCGCCTAGATGCCGGTGGTGGTGGAGTCGCCATGGGAGTCGCCAGAGGTGGGAGTCGCCATCTTAAACATTCAGTTAGTTCCGTTTTGTACAAACTATTGGTTCCACCGCTATATACAAGTATCATCTACGGCGTAAGTAGCCGCGATTGTTTGTCTGATCTTTCCATGGTACAAATCTAGTAATTGCTGTAGAAATACTCCAATACCTATCTCACGTCAACCAGAAGCAGCAGCAGTAATCCAACTAGCCAACAACAGCACTAGTAGCAGTAATTAACAAATGACATGACTAGCTCGTCAACAACTTGCGTGTAATTAACAAATGACAGGCATTGGTGCCCTTCTCGTTAACCTGCCCGTGTTAGATTTTGTTACTCACTCCTTTTGCTGCTGCAGCATGTTCCTAAAACAAATGGATCATTGGCCTTAGATTTCTTTGTGGATCTGATTGGAACTCCCAAGCCAAGATCAGAAGTGCTAAATCTGGACGCACTCAACATGACAAGCTTAAATCTTGAGGAACTAGAAGTGGATTTCTCCGAAGATGAAATTTGGGCAGTGGTTAAAGGCCTGCCGGCCGACAAGGCGCCGGGACCTGACGGCTTTTCAGCAAGATTCTATCAAGTCTGTTGGCAGTCTATAAAATCTGATGTGATGGCTGCTTTTAAGCACCTGACATGCAATGACAGCAGAAGTTTCCATTGGTTGAACCAGGCGTACATCACTCTGTTGCCAAAAAAAGAGGGTGCTGTGGATATCAGTGAGTTTAGGCCAATCAGTCTTGTACATGGCATTGCAAAAATCTTCTCAAAAGCATTGGCAAACAGACTAGCACCGAAAATGGACTCCCTGATTGAGATTAATCAGAGCGCTTTCATCAAAGGGAGGTCCATTCAGGACAATTTCATGCTCGTCCACCAATCTGCAAAAACCTTCCATAGGCGAAAAGTGCCTGCTCTATTTCTGAAATTGGATATTGCAAGGGCATTCGACAGCGTTTCCTGGCCCTTTTTGCTGCAAGTCTTGAAGAAGCAGGGGATGGGGCCTAGATGCCTGACTTGGATCACCACAATGTTGAACACTGCAAATACAAGGGTACTAATAAATGGTGCACCGGGAGAAAAAATCTGGCATGGCAGATGACTCAGACAAGGAGATCCTGTATCCCCTATACTATTCATTTCCATCATGGATGTTCTTAACAGGGTTTTCTGTATCGCGGAGGAAAGAGGTCTCTTCCAGAGCCTCGACTGTTGGGGAATCAGACATAGACTATCTCTCTTTGCTGATGATGTCGCCATGTTTCTGAAACCTGCAAGAAATGAGCTAACAGCAACGAGAGCCCTGCTGGACATGTTTGGGCAATCGTCTGGCCTTGTCTGCAACCTGGACAAATGTGCTATCGCGCCGATTGCATGTGGGGATGTGGATATCCAGCAGATCATTCAACCCTTCCCTTGCAAAGTGGTGGAATTTCCCTGTAAGTATCTTGGATTACCGATTTCCTTGACAAAGCTACGCAAAGGGGATTTGCAAGCTCTCCTCGATGCTATTGCAAATAAGCTTGCAACTTGGAAAACATTGATGCTCACACAAAGTGGAAGGCTCCTTTTAATAAAGACTGTTCTGTCCGCTATTGCTGTCTATCACATGCTGTCCCTGGATCTGCCTGCCTGGGTGATCAAGAGGATAAACAGAATTTGTCGTGCTTTCTTGTGGCATGGCGCAGGGGAAGCAAAGGGGGGACATTGCCATGTTGCCTGGGACCAGGTATGTATGCCCACGAAATATGGGGGCCTGGGAATACATAACTTGAAATTTCTAAATGATGCCCTACGTATGAGGTGGCGGTGGTTCGAGAAAACTGGGCCAATGAGGGCTTGGTCAGGGTTACAGTTCAAGCTGTCGAAGGAGGCAGAACAAATGTTCAGAACAGCAAACTGTTGCATCCTCGGCAGAGGAGATAGACTGATTTTCTGGGAAGATAGATGGTTTGCAGGGAAATAGCCCTTCTCTAATTGCTCCTCACCTTCTCCCCTTTGTTAGAGCTAGAGGGGCAAAAAGAAGATCAGTCGTCGAAGCCCTGTTAAACAACAAATGGGTGGAAGATCTGCGAGGGACACTCATTGTCCCAGCCATTGCGCAGTTCATGGAGTTGTGGACTGCTATTCAAGAAATGCCACCGTTATCTGATGACGAAGACACATGCAGGTGGAGGCTCACCACAAATGGCAACTACTCTGCATCCTCCACTTATCAGGCATTCTTCTACGGCAAGACAACGGCTGACTATGCTGAGGCCTTGTGGAAAAGCAAAGCACCACTGAAGGAGAAACTGTTCGCTTGGCTGGTCATGAGAAACCGTTGTTGGACGGCTGACCGGTTGCAGCGAAGAGGGCTTCCTGGGCCAGCAAAGTGTACTTTCTGTGACCAGGCGGACGAAACAATAGACCATATAATGACCTCCTGCTCCTACTCAAGGGAGTTCTGGTTCAGGTTTTGCACTGAAACACGCTCGGCAGACCTTACACCTGTAGCACGGATCAGCGTTAGAAGATGGTGGTGCAAAACACTAAAGAGAAAATCAAAAAAGCAGAGAAAGGAGTTGGCTACGATGATGATCACAGGGATGAGACGGCTATGGCTAGAAAGAAATGCTAGGGTGTTTGAGGGTAGAAGTAACCTGGTGCATATTGTTGTTAGCTTTGCAGCAGATGAGCTACAGTTGTGGAAAGTAGCTAGTAGAAAAGTAGGCCATCGTGAGGAGTAGTCCGTAGCGTTGTTGTGGGCGGCATGAGCCGGCAAGTGTTGTAAAACCTCTGTAAAATCTCCTTTTCAAGTCTTAATGAAATGACAGCAACCACTTCGGTTGTGTGTCCTAAAAAAAACGGAGAGATTCCTTCTGTTGATGATGCCTTTTCAGATCACCAAAGACTTCTCGAGAGGTAAGCAACCCCACAGTTTATTTGTCTTGGCGCCAATCCATACTAGCTTTCTTTTCAAAACAATGACCCAAGACAACCTGAACCTCATTCTAACATCTTTTGTGATGTTGTACTAAATTTCTAGCACGGGACTGGAAATTTAGAATGTTCCAGTGTTGCTTAATTTCTTGTACTTCACTATTTTCTTGTAGATGCTAATGCTCAAATAGTCCCTATCTCAAATAATCAAATTTAGTTTGTGCAAAATTTGCTCTTTATATGATATTGATCACTGATTTTGATTCCTGCAGGGACATCAATGTCTTGTCCTCACATTAGTGGAGTTGCTGCACTACTCAAGGCAGCGCACCCAAATCTGTGCATGCAGTACATTTGTTTATGAAGCTTGGTTCCATACAAGGGACCCCTGTTGAGAATCCATATATTCCTTCAGATTCGCAAGTGATAGAACTAAAAAATTCTTAAGTGTCGCAATGATACTGCTGCGCTGTTATGGTAGAGAAGGGAAAACATGGGATGTTTCATTGTTCATTGTTCATTCAACGCTGTTATTTCCTTTAGCATGCTGTGAAATCATGACAACTGTGTACATACAGTCATGGGTAATGTATCTGTGTCATTTGTTGTTTACCTAGATATAACTAGATTCATGGTCTCAAAGACCCCTTACCTGGTCCATGATTTCAGCTTGAATCGCGTCTGTATACTGTTAAACAGTGGAGTGGTGAAACTGTTTCAAAAAATCGAAAAAAATACCGGTATGTAGCCAACAATATGCACTACAACTCTGGAAAATTACAGTCTAAAATACATGTATTTTTGGTTCAGAAAAAAAACAATACGAGCAAATCTATGCATGACGGGCCTGACGGGCTGATGCGGGCCGCCGCTCTCTCCCGCACGAATTGCAGCGGAGCCTGGCAGTCGGCCCGCTAATCCCGCTGGCGCAGAGCAGCCCGCCACGCTCGCTGGCGGCCAGCCGCGGCCCGTCCCGCTTGACACCCACACCCAATCCCGACCCCGTCCTCTCCTCCTGCTCGGTCGCTACGGTTAGCGCCACCGCGACTATCGAGTATCGACGCCGGCCGCTGCCGCCACCCGCCTGCTCTTCCCGGTCCGCAGCCGCGCTCGTGGCAGCGCAGTGCGCGAAGGCGGCCGAGGCCTCGGGCACCACGCAGGACCAGGTCGCCGGGGCCGTCCGCGCCGCCGATGCCAGCAACTGTCATCACGCTCACTGCGGCGGCCGCCACCTGTAAGCGGGACGCGGCGGCGCTGCGAGGAAGGCGCGGCAGTAGCGGATACCATGGGCTGAGCGAGAGGGTTGACCAGGCGGGATCGGCGCCATGGCAGGACAACCTGGACTTCAACTACACGCTGTCCAAGACGGCGCTGGCCAAGGGCGACGAGATGTTCTTGGCAGATGAAATGAACACCGCGGCGCCGCGCCTACGGTTAGCGCACGTCGCGTCCGTATGTCATGTCGCTTCTTGTCTCCCTTTTAGAATCCATTACTGAAGGAGGCGGAGCAGAGTTCATCCTGTGGATGGCTGGATGCCCCTGCTTGCTTGCGTATCGCAAGGATAAAGATTGGGATCATACAACTTCTGAAGGAAGCTAGTGATCGATATGAGACAGCGGCACGCCTTGGCTCTAATGCTCCACCGGCCGGAGATGGCCGGTTTCCGAGCTGAAGCTCGTTGCTGAGCCTGGGCAGCAGCAGGCCTTGGCTCTAAGCTGCTCCACCGGCCGGAGATGGCCGGTTTCCGCGCTGGAGCTGTCTTAGCCTTGGGCGATGCGTCGGCTGCCGGCGATCAACACCTCAATCGATGGAGCTGCGCTCCGTAGCGCAAGACCGATCACCGATGTGAGGATGGTGCTGCTGGAGGCGTTTGTGGTAAGTCCATGTCCTAGAGATTGCACGTGTACATCGTCCATGGACTTGGTTTTGCCCGTGTGCCAATCCTTCTATTTCGTAGGTTTCAGTAGTCACTTTTTTTTCTTAGAGATTGTTTGGATTTCTTGCAGCATCACTCCAGCCCATCACCAGTACAGGATAGAAGGAGCATTTGAGGAATTTTGAGAGTATTCAGAGGTCAACATCTATTTATGCGTGAAAGTAATTAAGTGATTGCGCTGATTGTTGTAACCACTATATCGATCCATATGTTTCTAGTCCTGATGCTATGTTGCCTCTATGGCGATGGCGCGGAGCGTATAAATTATGTGTTCTAGATGGCGTCCGCGTCGTGCTAGGAATCGGCGTCACAATGGATACATTGCAAGCTGATGTTTATGTTGTCTATTCGGTATGCATGCCGCTCGAGTTGACTAGTAAGATGGGTGAGAGCGATTCTGATATAGGTTGACTAGTAAGATGGATGAGAGCATTCTGATGTTGGTCCTCATATTTCATGGAGAAGACACCTCGGGTTTGAGCTCGGTGATGGTTCATTTTTTATCTTCAGGTCAACCCTCTTATCTTTGTCACGTCGGCCAACGTCGTTGGCCGATCCATCGTCTCGTTTAACCTTCCATGTTGCCTAGTCTAGGCGTTGTCCAGAACCTACCGAATATGTTTTGTCGAGAGCCGAGTGTCGTCTCTCGCAGAGTGGTGCGCCACCGGCCTCACCGGTGTGCGACAACGGAGTCCTATCGGACCACCACATACTGATTGAGTTATACTAATCTATCGGTAATAGTTGCCCACCCAATACTCCTAAAGTTACCTATGTGTTCCCGATGCAGTTATCCACCACTAAATCAATTTAGTTAACCTACTATCTCGGTAATAGTTAACCTTAACCACCCTGTAGTACTGATACTGATGGAGTTTCTCATATGATTATGAGAATATGATATAGTTATCCACCACAAAAGCGATGTTGTTACCTCACTCTCTCGTTAATTATTACCCACCCAATATTGTTGGAGTTACCCACCCAGTCAATACCGATGGAGTTATGCACTCTATACTGACAGAGTTAACCATGTGTTCATGATATAGTTATCATCCACAATCGATGTATCATGGTTAACCTACTCTCTTTGTAGTAGTTACTCACCCCGTAGTGATGGTGTTAGCCATCTGTTCATGAGAGAGTTATCATGTAGTCATCCTGCCTTCCGACTAATAGTTACCCACTAAGTACTAATAATAAATTTACGCATGTGTTTTCATGTGTAGTTATCCACCACAAAATCGTCACAGTTACCCTACTCTCTCGATAATAGTTACCACGCAACACTGATAAAATTATCCACCCAATACTAATAAAGTTACTCATTTATTTTCATGGTATAATTATCCACCACGAAAACAATATAGTTATCATACTCCCTCGTAATATTTACCCACTCTATACTGATGGTAATATTTACCCACTCTATATTGATGGAGAGTTACCCATTGATAAAATTCCTCATGTGTTTTACTCATGTGTTTTCATGGTGTAGTTATTCACAACGAAATTAATATAGTTACCCCACTCAATACTGATAGAGTTACCCACCCAATACTCATAAACTTACTCATGTGTTTTCATGATGTAGTTATCCACCACGAAATCAACTTCCATTGACAAGATCCAGGGGACGATAATAAACTTCCATAACCAGTACAAATTTTCAATATGCTACATCTGCTAACTATAACTCTCTATTGTTCTCTTTCCGCCCAAAGACAAATTTGTACCCCACTACCACGGTTACAGTTGCCGCTAAAATCGCTCCCGCTGTTACATTACATAAAGTGGCTAAGACCCTGTTATTGTTCTTAGATCGCTGAAGCAAATAATGCAGCTCCTTCTGCTCATTGCCCACAGAAGATTCACCTTCTGTCTGACGGAGGAGATCAAGCAGCTCACGCTTCTTCTCATCTATTCGTTTGGCCAGAACTGATTTGGAGACAGAAGGCTGAAGCTGTAGTGGCAATAGCAATAAAATTTAGGTAAGTAACTATTTGACTAACAAAGAGCAAGTCAGAATCCTCCATCGCAAAAAAGAAAAGTAATATCATAATTCTGACAAAACATATTTATCACCGAAAAAAATTACATTGTGAGTAGTATTGTTGATAGATTGGAAATAGAATAAACCTACTGTATTACAGTAAATTTGTTTTTGGTAATACAAAAAAGCATCATAATACCTGGATATATGACAGCCCTATTACAGTAATTTTGGGTACAAAAGAAAAACGATCATGGTAAGTCGGTAAAATGCTAAACTGGAAAATAGGACAGACCTACTACAGTATTTTTGTTTCCGATAAAAAAAACATGATAAATCGGGAAATTGATAATTAAAATTATGACGGGGACCTATTACAGCAGTTTGTTTTCGGTACAAACTAAGAAGAACATAGTAATCGGGGTAAGTGGATATATGATGGACCTACAGTAATTCTGTTTTCGATACAAAAAAGAACATGATAAATCAGGATAAAGTGGAAATGGTAAATTTGTTTTCGGTACAAACTAAGAACACGGTAAATCGGGATACTAAAATCGAATTGCATACGAGCAAGCCAATACAATAATTATTGTTGTTTTCTGCCAGTGGTTTGCTTTGCCACTACCTACGATGCGAATTGTATAACTAGAAAGGAGAAATAAGATGCTAGATCTGATTATGCATATTGCACGAGGCAAAGGAACTGAGTAAATACCTTGTTATTATTAAGAAGATTTGGTTGTTCGGAGGAGGTGAACCGACGAAGTGAGCTCGCGCCATGGCTAGTCCTCTGCAGCAGCATCCGCTGTTCCTCTTTGACAACCGCTGAAGCGGCCGCCGCAAAGCGCGGCGGCTGCAGTGGTCGCTCAAGGGCTCGACTGCAGATCCTTCTCGCCACAAACCTAAGCGCGGTCGCCATCGACAATTATTCCGTTGGCAGATCTCCACGCAGTTCGCGGATCTCCCTAGTTTTGTTCTCGCCGCCGGCTCTATCAATCCTTCTCTTCTGATCCCCTCCCGTCTCCAAAATCCTGTATATATATGTCACCGCTTACGCTAGGGTTTCCCGTATCGGACTGGAACACGGCCCGCTACGCCAAATCTTATCGCGTTCGTTTCAGTATCAGCCTCCAACGCTAGCCTTACCGGAAAGGACTCGGTACCGCCCGAGCGATTTCCTCGGCTGGTACGAGGCGATAATTAACTGGGCCGCGGCCCATGAGCAAACGTTTGGTTCGATCCATTCATCAATCCCTTCCAACTCCGAAGTCCATTGTCAACTACTCTGATCTCAATCGCAAAAACAAAACTAAAAGGAAAACACTTGTTATCAACCGACTGATCGATCAGTCGGTTCCAACAGACGTGCGCACCCACGTCTCGCTCGCGGGGGAAAATATGTCGAGCGTTCCCACTGTGCGCCTATCCCACGTGAGTGGTCCCCACAGGCCGCATGCCATATCTGATCCGGTGATTCATGTCCACATACCCCATAGCCTCGTGCGTTGCTGTTAGTAGCTTTCTGCCAATCTGCCATCGTTTGGTTCTACGTAGCTCACAACCATGTACTCGTACACATGCTACATGGCTACTCTGTAGCCATTTAACTGCTATGGCTTTTTTTTGCTATATTGATGGACCGCAAATTTTTCTGAATTTTTTTTGCTACACATGTTACATGCGCACAAAAAAAATGTTTTCAGATTATTTTGCTACATTGATCGAGCGCAAATTTTTCTGAAACCCTTTTGCTACACAGGCTACATGCGCACAAATAAATGTTTTCAGATTTTTTTACTACATTGATCGACCGCAAATTTTTCTGAAATCTTTTTGCTACACATGCTACATGCGCACAAATAAATGTTTTCAGATTTTTTTTTTGCTACATTGATGGACCACAAATTTTTCTGAAATCTTTTTGCTACACATGCTACATGCGCACAAATAAATGTTTTCAGATTTTTTTGCTACATTGATCGAACGCAAATTTTTCTGAAACCCTTTTGCTACACAGGCTACATGCGCACAAATAAATGTTTTCAGATTTTTTTGCTACATTGATCGACCGCAAATTTTTCTGAAATCTTTTTCCTACACATGCTACATGCGCACAAATAAATGTTTTCACGATTTTTTTGCAACATTGATCGATCGCAAATTTTTCTGAAATCTTTTTGCTACACATGCTACATGCGCAGAAATAAATGTTTCCAGATTTTTTTGCTACATTGATCGATCGCAAATTTTTCTGAAACCTTTTTGCTACATAACATGATAGTTTTTGCACCATCAGTGTTATTTTCTTGCATCACAAGGACAACAAATGTGCACCATTTCTATTTCTTGGTAGCATGTCGAAAATTCAAACTGCTACATAACTTGATAGTTTTTGCACCATCAGTGTTATTTTCTTGCATCACAAGCCTCGCTGCATGCTTGTGTACCTAGTCACTATTGTCTTTTGCTACATGGCTGTGTCAAAAATGTTACACTATATTTTTTTGCTACACATCGCAATTTGTTTTAAGATCCATACAAAAATGTTACACAAAATGTTTCATTTTCTAAAATGCTACATACACAGGAAAAAATATTATGTGTATTTCTATGTACATTAGTGTGTAGGGCCATATACAGGCCAGCTAGAGCTAGGTACATTAGCATGCAGCGAGGCTGGACCATGCATCGCCACACGTCGCATGACGGCATGAGCCCTGCAGGCTGCAGCTAGCCATGAGCAGGATAAAAGTAGTAGTACGTGGTAGAGAATCGCAACACATGCATGTTCCTGGAAAACGTCCGAAAGCGACCCGCGCGGGTGGAAAGCGACGCTCGCATCTGCGCGTCGGACGGCAGTCAGACTGGCTGTAGCTACAGCCGGCTGACGCCTAGCGCGCGCCTGATATCAAATATGTGCAAGTCATCAACCATTGGGTCTCGGGTAGTGGGTTAGGTCACCCCAGAGCAATGCTCAGCCAAATACGTTGACACCTCCTACTCAGGGCCATGGGAAGATCAAAGGGGATGGTGCGTCTGCACCTTCTTCGTGTTCGTGTAGTGCCATTTGCAGGAACTCAGCAGGTGATTATATTGGGGTGCGCGACTTGTATGGGATCTGGGCATTAGGTGTGATGGAAGGATCTAGTATTGTGAACCATTGGGTGAAACATGTGGTACAGATCATATTTGCTGGACTGCTGGTACAGTTTCGCAAATAAGACCCTGTTGTTCTCTTTATTGTACTTCTGTACCCTCCCATTCTCACTATGAATCCTAATTCCCAAATCAGCGAAGCCGACAGCGACCACAGCGGCTCTAGATCCTGTACCATTCTGCCCCCATCTGGTGCCAACATGCATCGAGGGGAACGACGACGACCTTCCCTCTCCCATTTTCTCTCTTGTGGCGTCAATGGAGTTCTAATGACGGTGGCTACATCTCCAGAAACCAACTTGGGACGGAGCCGACAGATCGCCTGTTGAATGCAGTATTGTTCTTCTAAATGGAGGGGACTAGTGCCACATCACCATCGCCAGCCCTTGCACGGCCAATCCACGTATAGTGCCAACCATCTCATGTGAATTATTGGCATCACAAGTGCAATTATGTCTGGTTCTTCATGCCAAACATGTTTGCTTCAGCCTGTTATTTTTTTTATCTTTGCAGAATCCGTCAATAGCTTGGGAATGACAGACATATGTGATGCAAACTCTGTTTTAGAGATTAATTCCCGGATGCTTCCTCTCAGTGAATTCTCTACACCCAAAAAGAGACAATGTTTTTCTCAAGATGTAAGTGTACTGTTGATTGTATGTTTTTCTTTTGGCAGAATTCAAAAAAAAACAATTTATAATTGTCAGCCGGATTTCTGTGTTTTTACCTTTTGGCATGAGCACATGATATGTCAATTCTAAGAAACATGTATATAACCTGAAAATGGTGAACTTAAATCCCTACATGTTGGATACAAGGGATTTACGTGTATACAATGTGCTCGAACTTCTTAACTTTGAATGGTGTGTTTATCTGTTCATTTTTGCAGGGTTCATTATTTAAACCAGTGTGCGACGAGGCATTCAAACCAACAGTAGGAATGAAATTTGACGACATTGCTTCTGTTGAGGCATTTTACAAGAACTATGCTCATCATGTGGGATTTTGTGTCAGTCTAGGACCGCAAAGGATGGTGAACAATGTAATTCACTAGAAGCGTTTCCTATGCGCAAGGGAGGGATACATGTCCACGAAAGGTACTCATATAGTTAACCATTTTGACAAGAATGATTCAAATAAAAGACGAAAGGTCAAAGTAACAAGGTGTGGATGCGATGCTCATATCTAAAGATATTAACGGTGAGACTCATTGGAAGCTCCTCAGCGATTTGAGCTTTCTGGCCGTCCGATCCTTCCCGCTCCGTGCCTCCGCACCGTCCGATCGCTGCCGGCTCCTGGAGTCAGAATGAACAAGGATTTACAAAGTCGCTAACCATACCAACCTTATTGCACACACTCTCACTGATATCCTACGTGGATCACCGCTGTAGCCCGAGGGCCCGCACGTCAGCCTCACGGTTCGTGTTTAATCGGTGTGGCGGACGGGCAACAGTGCCAAAGATTCCGAGCGCGTTCCTCCCATTGGTTAATTTTGTTCATTTACCGTTCTACGTTTTAGAGAGTGCATTGCGTGCCCGTCCGGGAGAGTGATCGTGCTACGTGTTCCTCTCCCCTCTCTCTCACTAACTGCGGGTCCCTCCCTCTCCTTGGCCCACATGTCGGTTGCTCGGGACGTTGTGTCGCCGATGTTTCCCCTTCGTGCGTCGCCGATTCATATTTTCAACATTAAAGTGCGTATTTTCTACAGTGTAATGGGGCACGTTCGGTATTTCACAGGATCGGCACTATTCGTGATGTCAGCTAAAAATCGGGCCCGATTTCACCATCCTACATGGCGTCTTTCCATTCGTCGGCGGGTACGTTGCACTGTGTTGGTAGTCAGAAGGCCCGATTTTGCGTGACGCTAGCGTCTCGCCATTGGTTCCGAGTGGTTACCGACCTAAATACAGTGCCATGGAACGGGGTGTATAGGCTGTATTCTGGATCGGATGGTTACTGCAGCTCTCTTTTCCCTCCTTTTCTTCTTCCTCTCCGTTCTTGCTCCGTTGTACTGTTGCTGTGCGTGATTTGTTCCTTTTATTGTTTGTTGTTGTGATTGTGCTATTGTGTGATTTTTGGGTGTTTAATTAGTTTTGTTGTCCACGGCCCTCTCGTCGTGTAGTTTTTTTGTGTTCCATTTTGTATTTACGATCGGTTGCTTCACTATTTCGTGTCGTGTTTCAGACGTGTTTTGTTTTTTGTTTTCCTCATGTTGATGCAGGTCGACTTCTTGCTGCGGATCGATCGTGTCTGGGTGCCGGCTTCGCCCCGGGTTGTATATCATTTATTTTTCTGTTTTCTTTCAGATCGTGTTTATCCAGTTGCGAATCTTTTTATTCCTACGGATCGTTTCTTTGTACCATCTTTCTGCCGTGTGTTGCTAACAATTTTTCTTTTGTTCTTCAGTTTTGATGCAGGCCGGTTTCTTGCTGCAGATTTACTTTTGCCGTATTTGCTTTTGTTTTTTTCGTGTTATTGTATTTCTCGATTTTCTTGCGGCCGTATCGTTCTGGGCGTTGAGGTCTTGGTTGTTTTCGATCGGTGCTTTGGACCGTGTTCCTGTTGTGTTGCTAGAGAATTTTCTTTTGTTTTTCACTACCTCTATGCAAACGGTTTCTTGCTGAAGATTTTACGTTCGTCGTGTTTCGGCTTCCTTTTTTCTGTTTATTCTATTTCTCAATTTTTTTGTAGTCGTGTCGTTTGGGCTGTGTCGGCTTCATCCCGGTTGTAAATTCATTCTTTTTCTTTCGTTTCTGATCTGGTTCATCCTGTTGGGAATCATTTCGTCGGTGAATGTGTGTGTTATTTGTGAACGTGTTTGGTTATTTTTATGGTATTTGGCTGTGGGTCCTTTTCGGTATAGGTACATGCGTTTCTATGTCAATTTTCTATGTGCGTTCCTCTGTCGGATCTATATTTCTTGTGTTTATATTCCGTGCAATTGTGTTTTACCTTTCATTGGTTATTCGCTCATGTGATGCTTGTCTGTATCAGAGTCACCGAGCCAGCGAGAACCTACTGGCCTTCTCTGTTTTACTGGGCATCGAGCCTGCCGACTCCCTGGAGTCGGCTGGCCTGGCCTTCTCTGTTTACTATGCATCGACCCCGCTGACTCCCTGAAGTCGTCGGGACTGGCCGTCTCCGTTTTGCTATGCATCTACCCCGCCGACTCACTGGAGTCAGCGTGACATTCGTGATAGTACGTGTCGCTGAACATGAACAAATTACCGGATCCACGGTTTAACCATTACGAAAAAACAATGGAATTTTTTCCTTGGATCGTCTGACTATTTTCATTGTAGGTCGTCGGTTCATTGGATGGATCTTCGTTTCATGGATTTGCTTGGAGATTTTTGGCCTCTCTGAGGTACCCACCGGTTCACATGGTATGGCAGTTCAATATGTTTTTACATTACATTGCTTAAGGTTGTTTTATTTTTATTTTGTGTTTGTCGTGTGTTTGTGCTCTGTTTTTTTATTGTTTGTGTGGTGGGTTTGCCTATATTTGTGTGCGTATGAGTGTTGTGTCTGACCTATCTTTGCGTGGCGCCCGTGTGTGTCACATTTCTTAAATGACCGCTGCATGCGATTTAGGGGTACGGTTGGGAAATATATATGGCTTTTCTTTATTTCGTTCGGAGTTGGCGTTATCCTTTGATGCCTATACGGATTAGACTACATAACAACATCAATATGTTCCAACGATGATGGTCAAACTTGGTACTCTGTCTTGGGCTTATCCTTTTGTCATCATGGGTTGTGGGCGTGTCGCTTGGGCGTCACCTACTCCATCGACTCCACGCGTTGGATGGGTAAATGCATGCCAGTTGAGACCGACTTTAGGGAGCCGCCATGGGTCAAACTTGGTACTCTGTTTAAAAAAAATTAAAAGACCATGTGATAAAAATAAGAACCTTATCTCTTCATGTTGAGAATACCGAAACTTGGATGCCTATATAGATTAGACTACATAACAATATAAAGATGTTAGTTTATTTGCATATTAGATGGTCTAGAGAGGGGGAATAAAATCAAATTGGTGAAATGACTAAATTGGTAAGATCACTGCTGGAGATCCATTTGAAATGACTAAAATTGGTACTGATTTTCTAGACCCATTTTAGTGTAGAGATAACTCTATGGAAAACCATAAGATTCGGGAAGTCTCCGTTGCTAACAATCGAAGGTTGCGTTAAGACGGAACCTGTAGTCGGCAGGGTCGGGTGGTGCATTAAGACGGAAACCTGGAGTCGGCGGGGTCCGGTGGTGCCTTAAGATGGGACACTGGAGTTGGCGGGGTCGGGTGGTTCGTTAAGATGGAACCTAGAGTCGACGGGGTCGGGTGGTGCATTAAGACGGGAACCTGGAGTCGGCGGGGTCGGGTGGTGCAGTAAGACGGGAACCTGGAGTCGGCGGGGTCGGGTGGTGCCTTAAGACGGGAACCTGAAGTCGGCGGGGTCGGGTGGTTCGTTAAGACGGAACCTGGAGTCGGCGGAGTCGGGTGGTGCGTTAAGATGGGAACCTGGACTCGGCAGGGTCGGGTGGTGCGTTAAGACGGGAACCTGGAGTCGGCAGGGTCGGGTGGTGCACTAAGACGGAACCTGGAGTCGGAGGGGTCGGGTGGTGCACTAAGAGGGGATCCTGAAGCCGGCGGTGTCGGATTGGAGTCGGCGGGGTCGGGTGGTGCATTAAGTCGGCAACCTAGAGTCGGGGGGGGGGTCGGGTGGTGCATTAAGTCAGGAACCTGGAGTCGACGGGGTCGGGTGGTGCATTAAGTTGGGAACCTGGAATCGGGGGGGTCGGGTTATGCATTAAGACGGGAACCCGGATGATGAGGAGGGTGTAGTGGTCAGTAAAGTTGGCGAGCTGGATGGAAGATCATTTTCGAAAATTAAATATACCCACTAAGAAAGATCATTATCCTTTGGCTTTTATTCTGTTAGACACCAAGATAGTTAATTACGTTCCGTTGGCTATCGTGTTTATAGCTTTGTGCTATATATTTCGTTTGATCGGCCCCTTCTTTATTTCTTTTGGTTACTTCTTTATATTAGTTGGTTTCCGTATGTCGGCTCCTTCGCTACCAGCATAATATGCTTAGCCCCGCTTAGTTCCACTTGTCCCTATGGAACTTATGCTTATAGACACATGCCTTTCGGTTGATGTGTTTTTCACCGTCGGGAGCTCTAGGTTGTGTCACGCTGATTTCAGCTTTGTTGCCGAACTATCTATGCTATTACGTTATTGCTATATGCTGGACTCATATGGGCTTCTCCGTCTTAATACCGTGTCATTAAAACAGGGTTCGGGGTGTCGCGTGCCTGTTGGTACTTGCCGATTCCCGGGAGTCGGCTGGACTGACCTTCTCCGTCTCACTGCTCTAAGGGACGCCCCAAGACGTGGAGTCCGATGAGTAGGTGTCGTCGAAGGGACGCGTACCGCCTATGAACAGTCTCGCGGGGACGTGCAATGGGTGTCTGATTCAGCCGGCTCCCTGGAGTCGGCATGTAGTACTTCGGGTCACCGAGAGTGCGCCGGTATTTTGGCGACGCAACCATTGTCCTTTCGATAGGTTTTTTTCTAGATTTTTGATTTGTAGGGGAAGGGAGGAGAATTTGGGAGGACAGCCTTTCGGGAGGTTTAAGTTCTTTGTCACTCGGATATGAGTTTCTTTGCCCTTTAGCTCATCCGATTAAGTCGGCTGAGTGCTTTTGGTCACGTATCTTGGACCGTTGTTTTCTTACGGCTGCGTCCTATCTTGCTGGTTCCATTCTTCAGTTGACGATGTAGATTAAGGCGGTGAAGGTAAGGTGGAAATGGATCTCGCCGGCTTCTCCCATCCGCACAATCCGATCTCGCGGGCTCCTCGAGTCGGCTTTGAGTTTTCTGGTCGCCTCAGCTGCTGAACTCGGCAGACGTGACCTGTCCTCTTAATGGGCCATCATAACACTATGGAATGTCCGTCTGGCGGCAAGGATTCAGTTGGAGTAGGTGAGTGCAAAGGTCAACAATAAATTACTGGCAGGTCGGAAACGAAGTTGGCTAGGATAGGACAGACCTTTTCCGTTTTACTTTGCATCGACCCCGCCGACTCCCCGCAGTCGGCGTGATCGGACGGCGCATTAAGATGGATAATTGTTTGTGTTTTTGTTTGATTTTTTTGTTTCAGGTCGTGTCCTGGTAGAATGATTGCTACTGCTGGCTTCTTACAGGTTGTCCTGCCGACTCGGTGTCGCTGGAGTTGGCGGGGTCGCCGAGGAGTGAGACGAAGAAGGTCAGTGCTGCCGACTTCCTGGAGTCGGCGAAATCGCCGAGCAGTGAGATGGAGGAGGTCAGTCCTGCCGACTCCCGGGACTTGAACAATCCACATTCTACGTGTGGAGCCGGCGACAACGGATGATGCGGATTTTTCTCATTAACTACTTGGGACGAAGAACAATTAATACATAGTGTGCTATTTAATTTTTTTCTTTCTTTTGTTGGGTGGTCTAGAAGGTGGTGTCTTGGTACAGAGGTTTCATGTTTATTCTTGTCCTTCTTTAAGTCGGTACGTTGGGTAGAAGGTGTCATCGGTGCCGCCTACTGTTGGATGTATAATAGAGTGGACTAGAACAATATAAGATGAGACTACTCATACATTAAAACACGACCAAATCGCTTGATTACACGTGCGACCCAGCGTAGGTGCAGCAATACATCAAATCGTTTTCGGTGCCGACTCAAGGGAGCCTACATCATCAGACGGATCTGAAGGTCGGAGAATCTGATGGTTGTGGATATTGCTTTTTGTTCTCGGCACTGTTGTGATATTCTGGTCACACTGTACAAGACACTCTTAGCTAAAAAAGTATCTTGTGCAGCGCACCAAAACATTGCAAGAGCAAGCTGTTGTTTTATTTCGTGTTAGTCATTGGTTATTTTCCCCGTTTTTCTTACATGTTTTTTTCGTTGCTACTTTTGATTGTTTGTAGGTCGGAGAACCCTCCGCCTTAAGACCGACGGTGCATTAAGACGGAGAAGCACCACAAGTTCATCCCACTGAAAGGCTTTTTTAGCGTGGCGATTAGTATGCAAGGAGGAGTTTATTAGACCGGTAGCGGGTACGTCATGTGTGCTCTTTAAGCCGGCCACTGTCCCTACGCGTCGCCCTCCTATTAAGCCGGCCACTATGCCTAGGGTTTTCGGGTGCATTCAGTTTGCAGAGGAGGCGAGCAAACCAAGACCTATGGATGTATAGATCTAACAGGACGGGTACATACATGTAGTTGTTGATCCAGTGCTTACCTTGGTATTAGTGACATGTTCAACACGCAAGGTAAAAATAAATCGAACAGAGCTCATATAGCACGTACCCACATAGGTGGGGTTTTTTAGGTACAATTGTCCGTGTAGCAGCATCTATACGCATTATTGAAGACAGACAGATGCTCTCCTAGGACAATTTCTTCACATCTTTCTTTAGAGATTCCTTAAGAACTCGCCGTAGGATGCATGTTTTGCTCTGACGTGCGGCTTGCGTTTATGGTTGCCTTGACCGATGCCAACGGCATGGTTCGCCATGCTGTAGAAATCTTCCGCAATTCGCCTTCCACAGAATGGACACCGATACCTGCCTGGACCACGTAGGTACCTAATCTTTCCATTCTGTAGTTTGTTCAGGACTTGCTGACGTTTTGCTTCAAACGATTCATCGTCACTCCAACGTCATCAGAATCTTCTTCTTACATATCGGAAGAACATAACAATTAACTGCAATAGTTGGTGAAATAATATAAAATACAGAATACAAAATGGTTCCTCAACACGGTTTCGGCAAGTCGGAGGGACCATCCATATGGTGGAACCTGAGCCGACGGTGGATAAATTGAGTTTGAGTTTGTTTTTTTGTTAATCCTACCTAGCCTTCTTGATGTAATCGACTGCTAGCAGATACTGAGATGAATCGGAAGGAAGTATACTATTGCGAGATTAACCTCATGGTTCATGATGACAACAACATTACGGCAAGATTTGTAAAAAAATGTTGCGTACCCTATTGTGGCAAGGATAGAGTATGTACCATAATTTCGTATATTTAGATGCATCTAAAACAGTTCTGAATTTGGAGGAGATTGCCTTAGGTAAGTATGCAAAGTTGTACGTGAACTGTTCCTTCATTTGTTTAGAACATACCTCCTCTTCGTCGCCGTTGTCAGCCTCCTCGAACGCCGGCAGATCTATGGGAGCCGGTCCGTTATTCTGGGGGCCTATCTCGTCCTGCTGCTGCAGGTGGTCGGCGACGGCAGCGACGGGATTGTTCTCCTCCAAATATGCCACGGGCACGACCACGTCCTCCTCCGCCTGTCCCTCGATGGGATTGACCACCGCGGTGACGACGGCCGGAGTAGCACTCGCGTGGCCATTAGTGGCCGGACCCGCAGCGACGGCATCCTTGTCCAGCGACTGATCTGCCATGTCTTCGCCGGTTCCTCTTGGCTGTTTTATCTTCGGCGGTGGGTGTGTGACTGTGTGCGGTAGAGACAGGTGTTGGAGGCGGGTGTGTGACTGTGTGAGCGGACGGGGAGCGGTACTTATTAGGCGCGGGCGTGGGTAGGCGATGCGTCCGACGGTTCGAGTGGCGTTTGCCGTCTTAACGCGTCGTGTGGGTGTTCTTGATCGTTCTTTACCGAGGCGTGCGTGGCGATGCTCTGTGTGTGATCCCATTAGTCAGACGAGTTGGATTCGCTGGTACACGATTAATAAATGTTGTATTTGACCAACGATGCGTCGTGTCAGTCATGTTCGTCTACGTTCGCACGCCTGCCGGCTTACAAGCGACTTGTACGTTCTGGAGAAACATCCTTGTTGTCGTGTCATTTCGTCATTCCATTGTTGGTCTCGCAGAGAAAAGTTCACCGTGGTACGGTCAACTGTTTAGGGTTTTGATCAGAATGATGCCTTCGTAACATATGTATTCCGGGGTGTTATCATGGTAAACAAAAGCGAGTGACGGAGGTTAGTTGGAACGTTGGTCCTCGAGTTTATGCTTCTGTTTATGCTTTTGTTTATTTTTTGTCTAATTTGGTCCTCGAGTTTACATATGGATATAATTATTTCTACCCGTTGATTCTTAGCATCGTGTATGGCGTGTCGTCAAAACAGGGCTCGGGGGGTCGTGCGCCAAACGCACCCTAAATCTAGTTTATGTAAATCGGGAAAGCGAAGGAAAATATAGCACTGCTTCAATGGTTGAGCACCACACTCGCACTAGTACAAAAACTCAAATGGGAGACGGGACCTAGAGCCGGACAAACCAACACAAATTTTCATCCCACTACAAGAATCCCAGTTTTTCTACCACGGAATGAGTTCGTGGTTGAAAGTCAAAAATCCGTCGTAAACGCTCACCTACGACGGATCTATCGATCGTTGCTGAAAGTGCGTCATAGATGAACTCCGAGACGGTTTTCATGAACCGTCTTGGATCCGTGACAGCCAGACCCAGCCCGAGGCCCGCCCGGCCCAATTGACCATGACGGAAAATATCGTCACCGCTGACTGTTCCCTTGCCAGAAAAGAGGCGACACTTCTGTCAGACCAATGATTGACCTGTCAGGACTGTCGGGTGACGTTAATATTGTCGTCTAGCGTGACGTCATGTGAAACGTGGAGTCATGAGCTGCTTCCACGAGGCATTTCTTTGAACCGACACGTGTACAAATGATACGGCGACACGTGGGGAAACAAGAATGTGCCATCTGGACCAATAATACGGTGACAGCTGGAGCATGGTGGTGGGCACGTGGCCCAATTAGTGGTGGACACGTGGTCCAATAAGGCGGTGACGCGAGGTCCAATAACAATCCGCCATGTGGGGTGAAGCCAGGGAGACACGCGTACGAGCCAGGACCGTACACGTGGACGAACTTGAGGCGTACACGTGTATCCGCGTTGTGGGACCCAGCGGCCACGTGTCGAGCTCAGGAGGCGACACGTGGCTTACGATATTTGGGCCGATTTGTAACGGGTCGGGTGGTTTACGGTTCTATTTTGGACGGATGGTTTCCCGTCCCTATTTGGGCCGAGATTATTTCTCGGCCCATTTTGGGCCGTATTTATTGCCCGGCCCTAATTTTGGGCCAAATTTAATTCCCGGCCCTATTTTGGGCCGGATTTATTTCTCCGACCCTAATTGGACCGGTTGGTTTCCGGCCCAACATGGGCCAGATGTATTACTGGCCCAATATTTAACAAGCCCTTAGCTGGAGCGGCCTGTTATTGGGCCTAGTACAGTGTAGTGCTAATTTGGTCCACAATCACAGAGATTTAGATTGGTCCATAAATCAAATATGGCAAACAAGTGCCCAACAACAATCGAGCCCACGCAAATAATAAAGGAATAATTACATGCATATTTTATCCGAAGACATAAGCAGTGTCTTCAATAACATACATCAGAGTTTAAAGTGCATATGCGCACCAGCAACCGTCGACTCTAGTGCCAACAAAAGAACATCCCAACTGTGGCGTATCGCACCAGCAGTTCCCCATATTTTCTACATTAGGATGACTACCTTTACTGACGCATCACCGTGTGCGCAGCCTCAAACTTGGCACACAAGCTGGCAAACTGATCAATTTGATTGCGCTGGTTGGTGACAAGAATGTGCAGCTCTGCAGTTGCCTTCTTCTCCATCTGCAGTTATGCAGCAAGTCTGCTCAATGATGATCGAATGGGCTGTTTCACGATCCCCACATTCTGAAGAAACCTTTGATTCTGAGTGTACTGCGATAGGACCTCATATACAACCTGAGCCTTAGTAGGATGTCCTCCATCTGCGGTAAGTCGAGAGAGCCGCTCTTCTATCTGATCCTGTTTTTGCAAAGAGGAGACATGGTTATCAGATGCAGGAAGATATAAACTTATAGTTGGTGAGGACTCTTTGAATGCTCACTTACAATTATGTAAAAACCTCACCTCTTACTAAAGGTTGAGATCCATGTGTTTCGTGCTAGTCCCTGGATCGACTTGCTAGCACACACATTTTAAGATGAATATCATAACAAAGCATCAAGTCTATTACACGATGATCCAGAAATCAAAAGGTTCGATACAAGGTGCATAGCTCAAGGCTAGCTCAAACCGAAATAAACACACAGCGGAAAGCAAATGATACAATGAGTCCCATCATCTTCATGCGCCACAGGCAAGCATGTTGGTTGTAGACTAGAGCCCTATTCGAAATGTCACTCGTAGTCTGGAAAACCTGCAACGATGAGTTACAGCCAGAACACTGGTCAATACATTTGAATTGTATTGGCAAATGACACCTATGTGGATATCAATGGCAACCTATCATCTATATGAATATTTGGCTGAGTGGAGTTATGGCTAAATTGCAGAAAGCTGGTTTTGTCCTATATTTTGAAAAGACATTTTCTCTTTTATAAACAAGTCGGTACCACTGATAGAAATCAGTGAACCTCCTTCCCATGTTCACCCTTCAAATTTTTATTTAGAAAATGGCATGATGAGGTAACTCCATCAGTTCCTTGTCCAGCTGCTCAAAATGTTCGTAACCGGGGACACGGCTAAGATCTTAGTTTTGTGAACTCTCGAGAGTGTGTGCACTTTCCCCACTAGACTCAATCAACCCAAACTTCCTAGGCACTCATTTAGTGCGAAGAAAAGAAGAAGATTGAGACGAGATCTTTCAGAAGTAATCCACCTTTCTAACGGACCGCTCCCAGAATCCTCCTACTGTCCGCCAGGCCGGTTTCATACAACATACTTAATCTAGCCAGAGCCCATATTAGCTAGTGGCTGGACTGGTAGCTAATCTAAACATGGAGTGACTTTGAAACATCTTTGTTCCTGGGTGGCATTCCACAAGTGTACTACCTTAGGTGATAACCACCATAAAAATGGCCCTGAGAAGCTACTCAACGTTCAACCACCATGCAATACCATATCCACCCAGGTGTTTCATTAAACTTAGTAGAATTTTATCCTTACTATTAACTAGTAAAACTTTCATCAAATTGCACAACTAAGCAAGTCTACCAAGTTTAATGGCTGTTACTACAGGATATAAGGATAACTACACACTACATAGGATTTATAGCATAGCATAATATAATACACTGGAATAAATCTAACATGCATACTACTGAAAACACTAAATGCAGAATAGTAAAAATAGTAGGACTTTTATGGTCACTTGCCTTGGCCATGAGCAGGAGAAGGGCAACAATCACAAATGGCTAGGCACTCCGCACAATCTATAATCAATCACAACCAAACATACACACGATTCCACACATATGCACAATACAAAAACAATGCTATGCATGTATGAATGCAAGCAACATTGTTAAATTGTTAACCAATTCAATAGTTCTCTGGTTGCTAAAATGATGCATGATGACATGAGCAAAATTTTAATGCATTATTATTATTTGAAATCATTTTTAAAACATTAAAGGGTTTACATGCAAAGTTGATACTTTAGTAATTTATTGATCAATAAAATGGGTTTTAGTTTCTCTGGACAGAGGATGCAATTATTGATATTTGACAGAAGGATTCATTTTAAAATCATTTTTAAATCTCAAGTTATAAATAAAAAGGCCGAGATAGCTCTCTGTATTTTGATTACTTTTAACAGATGCAAAATGAAAACTAATGATGCCAATTAAACTACATGTTCAGAGTTTTCCAACGGTATAAAATTTGTTAAATTTGGTTGTGTGGTTTGAAAGTTATGAATTTTTTAAGTTTGGTTTAATTTCTGTCCGTTTAAACAAATCTCGGAAAATCGATTAATCTCGGCCGTCCGATCTAACTTACATGGACGCGCCAGATCCTCCGATACCACTTCGGGAAATAAACAAAACGGAGCCGTCAGATCTAGATCTGACGGTCCAGATCCTAGCGACCAGAGGCGGGCGGCACCGGTGTCCCGGAGAAGCTCTGGTGGCGGCGACGCCATTGCCGGCGTGCACGCCGTCGAGGAAAAAGAGGGGCAGGGCTACGGTGTGTATACCTGGGGGTAGAGGAAGTCGAGACGAGGTCTTTGGCGTGGTCGAGGACGGCGGGACGCTCTGTTTGACCGGCGATTGCTCGCCGGAGTTGATGGTGCGGCGGCTAGCTTCGGGTGGTGGTCGACGCAATCGTTCTGGCGCGATCGGAGGTGGGCCACCTTGTCCAGAAGACGCGCAGGGTGAGGGGGAGCCTCGGGTGCAAAAAGAAAGAAGGAGGGGACGACGAGGCTCACCAGAATCGTGGAAGAATGGCGGCGGCCGGAGCGGTTCTTCCACGCCGATTTCAGAGCAGCCTGGCGACGTTTGAGGGCACGCGTGCTAGGGAGAAACTGCGGTGGGGGAAGGGGATTTAAGGAGGAGGAGCAGGGTGTCGTTGCGCGTCGGGGACGTGCGGGTCGTGGGCGACGGCGTCGCAGTCGTGGGCGGGGCGTGCGGCGACGGTTGAAGAAGACGACGCTGACGGGTGGGCCCGCCCGTCAGTGAGAGAGAGAGGGACTGCGGGGCTGGGCTGGGCTGCTGGGCCATTACGCGCTGCGCGCGCGGCAGTTAGGCATTGGGCCAGCTCGGGCTGGCCCAGCTAACTTCTTTTTTTGTTATTTCTTCTTCTCCTTTTCTGTTTTTTTAAACTTTGTGTTCAAATTTAACATTTAAACTTGTACAAAATATTTTTCTAAAAATATTCAAAAATAGGTTTTGGAAAGCTTGTCCAGAGTGGAACCTTTTTGGCTCTACTTTGACCTCAAAATAATTTATTAAAACCAAAATATTCTATAGGGCTAATAAGGCCCTTTTTATGGGAATTTGAATTTAGGGTTTGATATTTTGGAATTTAAATTCTAGAATTTTGTGATTTATATGCAATGATGAGATGATGATGAAGAATGCATGCATGGTTTTAAATTTTTCATAAATTTCAAAATTTGGGATGTTACAGACTACCACCCTTAAAAGGAATCTCGTCCCCGAGATTCGAATAGGCTAGCAAAAGGGTTGGGTTCGGGGTATCTGGGTGGCTACCACCCTTAAAAGAAACGTTTGTAGGTATTTTAAGTCTCCGGTTTTCATCATTGGGTGGGTCATCTATTTCTTCAATTGTTGAGTCCTACTTTATCATCCTTGGTGCTAAATGTACTAGCCTCGAAAATGATATGTGCTGAAGGGAATTGATTAGGAACTTACTATTCACCACTCGACCCATGTAGGGGCTTATTCTTCATCTTCTCAAGACAGCCACTAGCATAGTGCCCTGTATCCTTGCATTTGTAGCATGTCACGTGACTGATGTCTTTCTTTTGGGAGTTGCTGGGGAAGTTCTGAAGCTCCTCCTCTAGACAATTGTTGGCATAGTGCCCCTTTTCCTTACATTTGAAGCAAGTGACCCTGCAGAGGTCCTTTTTGTTGGAAACATTGTTTTGGCTATTCTGAAATTTCTTCTCTAGACATTCATTGGCGTAATGTCCTTCGTTTTTGCACCAAAAGCAAATGATGTGGTTTAAGTTCCTCTTCTTCTTAGGTGTTTCCAAGGCTAAGAGGTTTTCTAAGTCTTGTTTGTCATACTCTATCACAATGGATGAAGATCTGGTTCGCTTGATGGGCCAATCTCGAGAAAAATGACCTTCTTCTTCACACGAATAACAACATTTGGTGGTGCCTTTGGATGTGTTAGAATGTGTCCTGATTCTGGTTCATTTTCCATCTTGGCATGATCCATATTCCTCTTCGGGAATTGATTTGATTCGTTCGCATTGCCAATCTTCTTCTCTAGGCAGTGCCATGAATAATGTCCTAGTCCTTTGTATTTGTGGCATTCTACTTGACTAACATCTCGCTTACGTTTACCCTTCCGTTCTTCCTCTTCTAAGGTCTTCTTGAGAGACTGGTGCATTCCCTCTTTGACTTGTCAACCAACTTGTTGCACTATGGGGTAGAGTTGACACTGAGTTGGGACATGATTTGTTCCTTCACACAAAAAGCAGGTAATATGATGTGTGGGGTATTCCTCAGCTGAATAGTTTGCATCACAATGAGGCCACTCATCATGACATTCTTTGGATGTGTGTCCAATTTCCCCACAAGTTTTGCAGGCTCTAGGTGTTGTCATCACATTCCTTCGGATCTTGTTGTTGTCATAGTTTATCTCTAGTTGACCGTTTTCATTGTAGTCCATATTCTGATACATCAACTGCACTATTTGAGATTGGACATCTAAAAATTGTTGCATTCCTCGGGGTAACTCCTTATTGGGGTTGTTGGCTCGATTCCAGACCATCAATTGCATCAGTTTAGTCTGAGACTCTAGTAGTAGTTGTGTTGCCATTAGCATCTCGTTATTGTCATTCCCGTTGTTGTTGTCGTTGTTTCAAATGTCGCGGCGGGGAGGCATCTGTAGGTTTAGCATAGATAAGGATAAAGACAGAAAGATCTAAGAGAAAAATTTCTACCCATTCACACATAACAAGGCAACACACCAAGCAAGCATCACAATCAAACCAAATTTTTTTAAAACTCAACTAATACTTTAATAAATCTCAAATTAAACAACTAAGGAGTTTTGGAAAACAAACGTATCAACATTGCCATACCACAGGGGTCAGTATGGTCAACACTAAAATCAAAACGGATACTAAAGGATAAATGGTGGTCAATCTACTACTGATGAAATCCTCTGATGTGCACTTACATGAATTGAGCGAGATACTTCTTCCTATTGCCCGTCCTATGCTTCTTGATGGCTTCTAATTATCCTTCCACTTCCCTCAAGCGGTCTTGTGTCAGGCGAAGTCTTGCATTTAGAACCATTCCCAGAATATCTATTGCGTTCCAGGCGGCGCTCTTGCAGGAGTCAAAGAAACTTGGATAGTGCTCTATAGCGGAGAAGATATGGTACCCCTTTCCCTTTGAGTCATCATCCTTGTTCTTGTACAAGTGGGCTTGCACCATCCATACTTCTTGTCCGGCCTTTATGTAGGGGTATCCCTTGTAGACGACATCTCCCTCGAGATCTAGGCTTTTCATGATGTTCCTCAATGCCATGGGAAAATCAGTGTCACTCCCTAGTGTCATGGTCCTGGTAGGTCCTTTCTCCAAAGAGTCGGTGAAACTAGTCATCTACAAAATATTTTTGAGAGAATAGCAAAATGATTAGACAAGTATTATGAGGCAGAAAATTTAAAACTGCAATAAATGTCTAGTAATAATTTTGTACGAAACACTTCAAAATAGATTTTTTAATGGTCTTTTCTATGTACTAGTCCAAACCTAGGGTCACGAACCTACAGGCAACACAGTGCTCTGATACCATCTGTAAAGACCTCACCTCTTACTAAAGGTTGAGATCCATGTGTTTCGTGCTAGTCCCTGGATCGACTTGCTAGCACACACATTTTAAGATGAATATCATAACAAAGCATCAAGTCTATTACACGATGATCCAGAAATCAAAAGGTTCGATACAAGGTGCATAGCTCAAGGCTAGCTCAAACCGAAATAAACACACAGCGGAAAGCAAATGATACAATGAGTCCCATCATCTTCATGCGCCACCGGCAAGCATGTTGGTTGTAGACTACAGACCCTATTCGAAACGTCACTCGTAGTCTGGAAAACCTGCAACGATGAGTTACAGCCAGAACACTGGTCAATACATTTGAATTGTATTGGCAAATGACACCTATGTGGATATCAATGGCAACCTATCATCTATATGAATATTTGGCTGAGTGGAGTTATGGCTAAATTGCAGAAAGCTGGTTTTGTCCTATATTTTGAAAAGACATTTTCTCTTTTATAAACAAGTCGGTACCACTGATAGAAATCAGTGAACCTCCTTCCCATGTTCACCCTTCAAATTTTATTTTAGAAAATGGCATGATGAGGTAACTCCATCAGTTCCTTGTCCAGCTGCTCAAAATGTCCGTAACCGGGGACACGGCTAAGATCTTAGTTTTGTGAACTCTCGAGAGTGTGTGCACTTTCCCCACTAGACTCAATCAACCCAAACTTCCTAGGCACTCATTTAGTGCGAAGAAAAGAAGAAGATTGAGACGAGATCTTTCAGAAGTAATCCACCTTTCTAACGGACCGCTCCCAGAATCCTCCTACTGTCCGCCAGGCCAGTTTCATACAACATACTTAATCTAGCCAGAGCCCATATTAGCTAGTGGTTGCACTTGTAGCTAATCTAAACATGGAGTGACTTTGAAACCTCTTTGTTCCTGGGTGGCATTCCACAAGGGTACTACCTCAGGTGATAACCACCATAAAAATGGCCCTGAGAAGCCACTCAACGTTCAACCACCATGCAATACCATATCCACCCAGGTGTTTCATTAAACTTAGTAGAATTTTATCCTTAGTATTAACTAGTAAAACTTTCATCAAATTGCATAGCTAAGCAAGTCTACCAAGTTTAATGGCTGCTACTACAAGATATAAGGATAGCTACACATACCCTGGAATAAATTTAACATGCATACTATTGAAAACACTAAATGCAGAATAGTAAAAATTGTAGGACTTTTATGGGGTGTCACTTGCCTTGGCCACGAGCAGGAGAAGGGCAACAATCACAAATGGCTAGGCACTCCGCACAATCTATAATCAATCACAACCAAAACATACACACGATTCAACACATATGCACAATACAAAAACAATGATATGCATGTATGAATGCAAACAACATTGTTAAATTGTTAACCACTTCAATAGTTCTCTGGTTGCTAAAATGATGCATGATGACATGAGCAAAATTTTAATGCATTATTATTATTTGAAATCATTTTTAAAACATTAAAGAGTTTACAGGCAAAGTTGATACTTTAGTAATTTATTGATCAATAAAATGGGTTTTAGTTTCTCTGGACAGAGGATGCAATTATTGATATTTGACAGAAGGATTCATTTTAAAATCATTTTTAAATCTCAAGTTATAAATAAAAGGCCGAGATAGCTCTCTGTATTTTGATTACTTTTAACAGATGCAAAATGAAAAACTAATGATTCCAAATTAAACTACATGTTCAGAGATTTCCAACGGTATAAAATTTGTTAAGTTTGGTTGTGTGGTTTGAAAGTTATGAATTTTTGAAGTTTGGTTTGATTTCTGTCCATTTAAACAAATCTCGGAAAATCGATTAATCTCGGCCGTCCGATCTAACTTAAACGGACGCGCCAGATCCTCCGATACCGCTTCGGGAAATAAACAAAATGGAGCCATCAGATCTAGAGCTGACGGTCCAGATCCTTGCGACCAGAGGCGGCGGCGACGTGTGCCGGAGAAGCTCCGGTGGCGGCGGCGCCATTGTTGGCGTGCACGCCGTCGAGGAAAAAGAGGGGGCGGGGCTATGGCGTGTATACCTGGGGGTAGAGGAGGTCGAGGAGAGGTCTTTGGCGTGGTCGAGGACGACGGGGACGCTCTGTTTGACCGGCGATTGCTCGCTGAGTTGATGGCGCGGCGGCTAGCTTCGGGTGGTGGTCGACGCAGTCGTTCTGGCATGATCGGGGGCGGGCCACCTTGTCCAGAAGACGCGCACGGGTGTGGGGGAGCCTCTGGTGCAAAAAGAAAGGAGGAGGGGACGACGAGGCTCACCGGAATCGTGGAAGATTGGCGGCGGCTGGAGCAGTTCTTCCACGCCGATTTCGGAGCAGCCTGGCGGCGTTTGAGTGCACGCGTGCTAGGGAGAAACTGCAGTGGGGGAAGAGGATTTAAGGAGGAGGAGCAGGGTGCCGTTGCGCGTCGGGGACGTGCGGGTCGTGGGCGACGGCGTCGCAGTCGTGGGCGCGGGCGTGCGGCGACGGGTGAAGAAGACGACGCTGACGGGTGGGGCCCGCCCGTCAGTGAGAGAGAGAGGGACACTGCGGGGCTGGGCTGCTGGGCCGTTATGCGCTGCGCGCGCGGCAGGTAGGCGTTGGGCCGGCTCGGGCTGGCCCGGCTAACTTTTTTGTTATTTCTTCTTCTCCTTTTCTGTTTTTTTTTAAACTTTGTGTTCAAATTTAACATTTAAACTTGTACAAAATATTTTTCTAAAAATATTCAAAAATAGGTTTTGGAAAGCTTGTCCAGAGTGGAACCTTTTTGGCTCTACTTTGACCTCAAAATAATTTATTAAAACCAAAATATTCTATAGGGCTAATAAGGCCCTTTTATGGGAATTTTATTTAGGGTTTGATATTTTGGAATTTAAATTCCAGAATTTTGTGATTTATATGCAATGATGAGATGATGATGACGAATGCATGCATGGTTTTAAATTTTTCAGAAATTTCAAAAATTTGGGATGTTACAAATTACTTTTTGTACTGCTGGGGAAAAGCCTCTATGCTTGTTGTAATGTGTCTCCTTGAACACATCCAAAGGAGTTGGTGCTTTATCTTTGTACTTGTCTCTCTGAAAAAACACATAATTGAGCAAAGCATACAGGTTTTAATCATCATCTGTTAAACGATGTTTTGCATTTGGATATCTATGGAGCGCAGTATGATGCAGATCATCTTCTTGTGCACATAATCTACAGTTTTGCGCAATCAACGGTGTGCACGAGAGCTCGTATAACAGCTAGGTACCGAAACAAGAATTCAGTTTAATTGGTTGGAAGCTGTCTATCCAGTTCGCATTTCACAGCATGGAAATGATACCAACAATTTGGAACACTATTATGGAATTGTTGAATACATATGAATGCAAGATTAGTGTAACCAAAGTGGAAACATCCTGCATATGCAGCGGAAAACAAACTAAAACGCCATCAAACTAGAAAAATGCATCACACTATTATGTTGAATTACAGACAGGGATTGACTTTATTACCAAAGTTTCCAAGTGGACTGCGTAGCTGCGCGACCCAGTTCTTTGCTGGAAACGAACTCTAGAACGGCTATATTTGTTAATTTTGCTTCTCCTCTGCAGGATAGGTCGAATTAGTAATAGTATACATAAGCTTTGGTTTGAGAGAGGGAACTCACCGCCGTTTTAGGATCCTTCTAGTGCTTCACAAGCTCGTTCCACTCCCCATCATTCATCGAGACGACAGGGCTTTGTTTTGGCACTTCCGACGGATGAAGGCCACTGAAGTACTTTTTTTAGGTGGTGCCTCCGTTGTTGAATGCCTTTCTAAAGGAGCTTTGTACATGCTGCTCTTACGGAAGGAGATTTTGTATCCATAACAAACTTTTCCTAGTGGTGTGGAAAAAAAAGCATTAGAATGACAATCTCCAGAAATTAATCAAATATGTGCTGATTTAACTGGTGAGGCGATTATGTCCATACATACCGCAACTAAACTGACATAGTGAGAGAGGAGCTTGGCATCCGCATTGTACATTTTCCATGTGAACGCATGGGCATGAAATTCCTGACTACCATGTTGCATTGAGATGCAAACTTTGCAGCGATCAGAGCTGATACTGGCCTTGTCCTCCCATGTGCAATGACAACTGGCAATTTGGAATGCCGAGAATAACGTGACAACGTCCGTTTGGGTCTTGCAATGTCTGCCCGTATATCCACTGGATCCTTTCCTTCAGCTTCTGCGTCTACATATAAAAAAAGATGGTGAGTACAGTTATGAGGTACTCAGTAATGACTAAGGAAGAAACAGACTTAATAAAACTAAACATGCCTTCAACCCAATTGACAGTGTGAGTTGCATCCTCGGAGTCCACGCGTGCTGCTCCAGGGGTCACCAGATGGGTTTGGTTATGAAGTCGAGCGCTTCGACAACTTTGGTAGTTCATGTGATTGGAATCCATCGGGTCAACAACTTCAATGTCCATAGGGACAAGCCCTTTAGGATCAATTCCTGTGATCATGGGAGGCAACCAGTGTGTGGTTCACATGCAATGCAACCAAAGCAAACTCAAATGTACAAAAGAACTTGACAGTACAACTGGCTGAATGCAGTAAGCACTTGGGGGTATAGCTTACCTTCAACGAGAGAAGGGTTCAGACGCGGGGATCTGCGTGGCACTGAGATTGGATCTGCTTCGAGGCTAGCAGCTTGGGGGTCTGGCGATGCACTTTTCGTGCCTAGCTGGATCCAGGTTTCATCTGGAGGCTCTAGTTGATCCAGGCAGTATGATTCGTCTTCGCCTGGTGAGAAGCACAACATGGATCAGTTAAACGAGTAAGGACACAATTAATTGGCATTAGTGATCATACAAACATAAATATAATGTACGAATGGATGGAGGAACTAGAACATTAGTGGTCGAGAGAGCAGGGAAGGTCTGAAGCTTCTTGTGAAACAAGGGGCCAAGATCTGAATCTCGTTGGAGTTGCTGAGATGCGGATATTCTCTTATTGCCATTAACTGCTGAGCCTGCCATTTTACTAAGATAATAAGCATAGAATCTAAAAAAAAAAGATAATAAGCACAAAGATGCAACATATATTATGATATACTGATGTGTGTGTGCGTGCGTGAGGGAGATAACAAATCAAGAATACTAGCTCAACATTTGCAAAATATTCTCACAATAATACCGATTCTAAAAATGCTAGAGTATGAAATACTTGGAGCTGTCTGGCTAAAAAGATAGTGCAGTTTTAAAAACCAAATTTATTTAATACTGTATTTGAGAATGAGGTCGGACCTTATTTTTCTAAAACTGATAAGGAAACTGCGGTATTTGTTTTGCTGGCGATAGAACACTTCAGTTTTATTTAAAATGTGAGACCTAAAAAATAGAGCCTAAGCACTCGTGTAACGAATCCCGTTCAGACGAAATAAGATTTGACCCATGAACTAGCTAAGCCTAATACTCCCTCCGTATCAAAATATAAGACTCTCTAGCTAGTTTCTGCATACATGTATCTAGACATGTTTTAGTGGAAGGTTCACATGAAGAAATAAAGCATCGACCAAATGACCGCGCACAGGAAGAAACATCAGGAAAAAATTGAAACAAGGCAAAAGCTTTGCCGTTTATATAAACATCAGAATTAACTGGTGCGAAAAAATAGTGTACCGGATGTGAGCCTCATGGGGGACGATGTGGCTGTAGCGCTTAGACGATGTGGGCGGAGCTCGTCGATGCTGTGGCCGTCTAACTGTAGGGGGAAGTAGCCGGCGGGCGGTGGTGCATGTGGCCGGAGGCAGATCTAGGGTTACTGGGTGTGAGGCTCGGCTGTGGGCGACTTGGGACTAGGGAGTGCTTGTTTATGGCGCCATTTTGTTTCAGTTACTTGAATACCCTTGCCAACACACCGGTTTTAGGGGTTACAGTTTTGTGGGGCTCACGGGTAGCAGTGTCATTTGGTGGGTTCAAATTTCGCTCTGGCGGTATTTCGAGCTCCCTAATTTTGGGAACATTCAAACAGGTGGGTACGCCCATGGTGCCGTGAGGGACACGGACATGTGGGTCGTCTTGAATTGGGAGGCCACATGTAAGTGACCTCAGGTCAGAGGAGCTTTCACTGACCTCACGTCAGAGGAGCCGCTTCCCTCATTTTGTGGGTTCAGATTTTGCTCTGGCGGCTGTTTGGGCTCGCAAATTTTGGGAACATTTCAGAAGGGTGGGTAGACCTTGCCTTTGTAGGAATTTGCTATGGGCCTGCAGGATTACTCATTTCTTCTTTCGTGGATCAAATCATACTACCTAAATTGCTCATATAACAGAGCCCACTTTCACTACAAGGAACACCTTGAATGATAATCGTTCTTCCTGAACTGCTATATTACCTGACTATTTTGATCTTCTTGTCCGATCAAAGACATGTGTTTGTTTATTCATCTGCTTCATGGACGCAATCAGTGTGCGGGACAGCGAGAGGCATAATGGACCGTATGTCGTGCTAATTAGTTAATTATATGAACATGATATCTGTGTGCTGAGTGGCACACTGGACAATATGTCATGCTAATTATATTTCATTATAAAAGCAGACATATTGCTTGTCTTTTCATCTGCTTCAAGGACGCACTCAGTGTGCCGGACTGCGAGAGGCATAATGGACTGTATGTCGTGCTAATTAATTAATTATATGAACATGATATCTGTGTGCGAGTGGCACACTGGACAATATGTCATGCTAATTATTTCATTATAATTCCAGCCATACTTAACATATCATACAATTAGGCGCAGGTTCAAGAAGACATGCATGCTTACATCAACACAAGGGGTGTGAACCCCTAATCAAAATACAACGACAATTTTCCAACATTAATTATATCAGGGGCATCCCAAGCAATTGCGTACTAATATTAGGGGGCACATACAATGCTACAACCCTGATCAACAGACACTCACTAGTAGAAAAAAGCTTATACGTGAGATGCTATCTGTGGCGCACAAACTTGTCCGTGCGCCACAGATAGTCTCTCTCCTCGTTCCGAGGATTTGGCAGAATATACCAGTGGCGCACAACTTTTCCTCTGCGCCACAGGTAAAAAATTACCTGTGGCGCACAGGTAAAATGGTGCGCCACAGGTAAGTTGCCCGAGGCCCAGCCGAAACACTGAGACAGGAAAGAGATTACCTGTGGCGCACACAAAAATATGTGCGCCACAGGTATCCAGGAGGAGAGAGAACACCAGTGGCGAACATATTAGAGGGCGCGCCACAGCTAGTTTTTCCTCGGTTGCGCGCATATGTGAAAAAATATATGTGGCGCATTGGTATACAGGTGCGACACAGGTAACCTGGGCCCCACCAGAGCACCGACTCGGCCGCCACCAGCCTCCTCTCTCCTCTCTCCTCATCTTCTCTGTCCCACACTGCACGCACAGCTCGACTCCTCCCCGTCCGCTCGCGAACCCTAGCCTCCTCCTCTCTTCCGCTCGGTGCCGCCCCATGTCCAACACCTCCCCGTCCCCTTCCTCTCCCCGCCGCCCAACCGCCTCGCCGCCTCCTCCTCCTTCCTCCAGCACCACCTCTCCAACCGCCGCCCCATGAAATCCGGCGAGCACCGCCGCCGTCGGCCGCCCCCTCTGCCAGCCGCCCGCCCGTCTCCAGATCCCCTCCTTCCCGGGCGTCTGGTTCAAGGAGAGGCCGAGGGGCTGTAGCTCCGTCCCGCCCCATGGCGCCTCCAGTACCAGCGACCGGCGTCTGGATCCAATCGCGCCGGCCGTGCTCGTGCTCCTCGCCTACTACCTCGCCTGGGGTGGAGGAGGATGAGCGGAAGGGAGACCGCAAACCAGGCTCCGTGGCCAAGACGTACGACCTCGAGCGCCAGCTCGTCGACGCCACTGCGCCAAGGACTCCTCCGGCAGCGTCCATTCCTCCTTCACCATGGTCTCCCCAGACTCTGCCGTCTACCAGGTACTGACCCCCTTCCCGCTCTTACCGTCTTGTGATACGTCCTGCTGATCTAGCTATATGCGCTTGTCCTGCATTGGGATCTAGTTCCGATCCATGAGCTCTGATGATTAATCGAGTAGTCTCTAGTTTTGTTGTGCATTCGGTAGTATGCATGTGAGAGCGTTCTAGTGATGTAGTTAGATATGAATAGCTTGCTCAACTAGTTTATTTTTTTGAATTCAACAGCGAATTTTAGCATATGATGTATCAAAGATGCTTGGAGCTATCAGTAAATCGATTGACGTACTCTTTAGGCTGCAAGCGTCAAGATGTCCATTGATCTTAGATAAGATTCTTACATTTACAGCTCATGGAAAAGGATGTCCTTTAGTTTGTTTTGCTCCGCTCAGGTTCTAAACGTTTTCAGAACATTAGGATATTTGCAGAACTTAGTATACTAGCAAATAAGACAATCATAGATGATGGGAAATTAGATGCACACCACTAGAAATCAAATTCTTGTTCTGAAAATGTGGGTGTACATCTAACAAAATGAATTTTCTCATATCATGGTTTTCCATTGTTGCTGTAACCTGATTAGCAAAATTAAACTAATGTCATAAGCATCATCACTTATTTAAAATTAATGGAGTGACACGCTCCCTGGATTATAATAAAATGAGGCTCATATGTTATAATTTAAATGAGGTCACCACAATTCAGCAACCTCAATTGTGCATTGTTTACCATCTCTAAATCATTGTTGTTTTTCAGCTCTCTTCTTTTCGTTTGCTAGGAAACTCTTCTTGATCATGTTAAATACACACTCTTCTCTACAAAAATTAACTATCAAATGTATGTATCAAGAATTAGGTAGATAAATCTATCTCAAGAGCGGTACTAACCCATACCTATTCCATACAAGTCTGAATGTATATATACTATGTTCACTTGGTCTTGTAGTAGTTTAGTCTAGGAGAACTGGATGTGCATAACAAACACCTATAGAGGACTAGCTAGCATCTATTACTAATTAGCAGTGTATGCTTATTTGCTTCAGCTTGTCATGCCCACTGCCCAATAGCTTCTGGAAATCATGATGGTTCCATTATACCATGTGCAGGCTTGTATATGTTATATAACATGGTCAGCTAAGTAAGAATTTACTGTAATGGCAATTTGGTTGAGGTTCATTGGTAAGTAAAAAAGGATTACAGTGGACTTATGTTGACATATGCACTCCACAACTGTGCTATATCATGTTGGCATACAAGTTACATGTAAATTCTGTTAATGGCATCTTCGTTCTAAATTCCGTTAATGGCATCTTAGTTCTAAATGTTCTGCTAGCATTATTAGAGTGATTAACTAAAATGCAGCAAGTAGATTGATATTACTTGGATTATTGATCATTTAATGATTGGTTCATAGGGCTTGTGGCGACGACGACATGTCACCGGGCTGCGATGTCGTCGACTCGGGGCAGCCACGAAGACGACGATGACATCGACATGGGGATGCGACGGTGACGACGATATCGAATGGGGTTGTGGCGGCAACAACATTGACACGGGGCTGCGGTGGCGGCGACGACGACACCGACAAGGGGCTGTGGCGGCAACAAAGACATTGACACAGGGGCTGTGGCGGAGACGACAACATCGACACTGGGCTGCAGCGACGTTGACGTTGCTTATGTATATTTGTGTTTCTCAAACAATGTGGTGTTGTAATTAATAATGTAGGATACCACTCTTGAAAATGCTATTTGTGTTTCTGAAATTTTTGATTAATTTTTTTTAATCCCGAAAATGATACTAGTGGCGCACAAAACAGAAAGAATGCGCCACTAGTAGTATTTTTTTATAATTCATAAATTGTTACTGTCAGCCCAGTAAGAACCAGGGTGTACTGGGCCAGGCCTCTATAACCCTCAACACTCGGCGAGTGAATCTCGCTAAGGACCAGGTCTGCAAGCCTGGGGAGCCCGCGGGGCAGAATCGCCTCGCGGAGGCCTGAGGAGGCAGCTAGGCCTGTGGAGCCTCTACTCCGCTGCCCCCTCTCCAAGGAAGCTTTCCCTGAGGGAAGTCAACGCAGAATCCTCCACAGGGCGTTCCCGCCCACGCGAGGGTTCCTTCACTGTAAAGCAAGCTCTGCGGAGCGCACATGGCTTCCGCAGCGGCCGCAGAGTGACCGCGCCTCTGCGCAGGGTGACGACGGAGCTACAGTCCCACTTTGGTGATAAAGGAGTCAACAAAGCAGGGGCAACGGCGCAGACCACCAAGCTTTCCTCTTTGGTGATAAGGGAGCAGGCCGGCGCTACGCGCCAAACGCGACGTCACCGTGGGGACTCCCCCGCTCCTCTGCGGCAGCAGCTGGCCGTCCTGGATGGACGGCGGCCTCTCTGCTGCGGCCTCAGCTTTTGTGCCCATGGACCGCGCTCATGGACGCCCAAGCAGCGGTGCACCGTGCTCCCGACCGTTGTCGCCATGTGGTAGCCCCTCCGCTGCACAAGGACAGGGAGGAGGCCCGGGGCGCTATAAAAGGAGCTGGTGCACCACCCTAAGGGGGATCGAACACATTTTACTCCTAGTCTAGCTACTTGCGCGCAAGGGAGAAGAAGACAGTAGTTTCCCTCCCCTTGTACACGCCATTGCCATAACTGTGCCCTCGGCAAGCACGCTGTACTGTAACCTCTACAAGCAGCAATACAGACAGGCAGGACGTAGCGGTTTTACCTCCACAAGAGGGCCGTGAACCTGGGTACGCGCCGTGTCTCTCTCTGCCGTGATGTCCCTCCTCAGGCACGACGAGCAGCGTCGCCGCGCCGGATGAGGGTTGATTGACGTCGTGTTCAGCCCCTTACACGAACTCTCTTCGCGAGTGTGACTGCCCCTGTTTCGTGGGAGTCATTCTCCGACAATTGGCGCGCCAGGTAGGGGGCTGAGGCGCGCATTCAACCTCCATCGACCTCAGCGCCATGGCGGACACTCGCGCTGCTCGCGCCAACCGGCGCGCGTCAGGCGAGCTGAGACCGAGCCCGTCGTCCACACCACCAGGCCACGCGGCCGTCCGCGCACCAACCGCGCTTCGGGGCGCACTACTGCGGAGCCACGCGTGGAGCACCCCGAGGATGAGGACGACCGCTACGACGAAGACGTCGACCACGAGCACAGCGAGGACGCTGAGTCCTCGCATCCATCTCGGCGCCAAAGCGCGTCCACGCTTGGACGCCCGGCGCCCAGCCCAAACACTGCGCTGCTCATGGCAGCAGAGCTCTTCCGCTACCGCCCCACCGCCGAGGCGCACGACAACTGGCTTGGCCGTCTCCAGCACCTCGTCGACATCGCGGCTGCGCCGCGCGCGGTTCCAGCACCTTCGCGCTCCCTGGTGCACCACAACTCCGGGCGCGCAGGCACCGCCGCGCATGGAGCACCTCCGCCTCCGCCTCCGCCTCCGCCAGGACCACCTCCGGCTGCGGCAAACAAAGCCGCCTCTCACGCGTCCTCGCCGCATGATTGTCAAATCGTGCAGCGGACGCCGCCGGACGCGCGGGTGGAGATGGAGCGCCAGCGGGACCTCCAGAAGCGCATCGTCGAGGAAATTGGCCAGGCCGGGCGCCAAAACCGCAGAGCTCTCCAGGGCGGTGGCCACGTACGCCACAGGCTGCACGGCCTTCACCCGCAACCTGCGCCGCGTCGTCTGGCCGCAGAAGTTCAGGCCAGACCTCCCCAAGGGCTACGATGGCACGAACAACCCCATCGAGTTCCTGCAGCTCTACACCACCTCCATCCAAGCTGCGGGAGGAGACGACAAGGTCATGGCGAACTGGTTCTCGCACGCCCTCAGGGACTCTGCCCTGTCGTGGCTCCTGAACCTCCCTGAGGACTCCATCGACTCCTGGGAGGACCTCTGCAAGCAGTTCGTCGCGAACTTCAAGGGCACGTACGAGCGCGCCCTCACCTACAACGACCTGCGCGCCGTACGCCAGAAGTCTGGCGAGACTCTCCGCAAGTACATCCAGCGCTTCAGCCAAGTCCGCAACAAAATCCCCAACATCCCTGACTCGCACGTCATTGCTGCCTTCAGAGAGGGCGTCACCAACCGCAGGATGCTTGAGAAGCTCGGCATCACGATACCCTCTCCTCTGTCGTGAAGCTCTTCGACATCGCAGACAAGTGTGCCAAGGCTGAAGAGGGTCTCCTCTTCACCAAGGTGGCCTCTGCAGACGACCCCCAGAGGGATCCAAGGCCCACAAGAAGCGTGACGAGACCAAGCGCAAGCCTACTGCTGTGCTGGCTGCTGAGCCCGGCGCTAAGCACGCTCGAGAGGACTCTGCAGAGGATGGCGAGAAGAAGATGGACAACCGTCCCTTCTGCATCTACCACAACAGGCGCGGCCACGCGACAGAGAACTGCTACGACCTCAAGCAGCTGAGCAAGAAGCGCGAGCAGGAAGAAGGCAGCGGTGGTCGCGGCAGAGGCCGTAACTACCGCAAGGGCGGACGCAAAGGTGGCTACCAGAAGCCTCAAGGGACTCAGGCCAACGCCGCTGAGAAGAACAACAACCTCCCTGACGAGGAGCCTGGGGGCTACCAGGCCCCTAGAGGCGCCATGGCGTGCATCCTCGGCGGGGCTCAGGCGCCCAAGTCCAACAATCAGTTCAAGCAGTTCGCCCGTGAGCTCAACGCAGCGCTGCCTGGGGTGGAGACATCGCGTCCCCTCAAGTGGTCTCAGTACACCATCGCCTTCGACGCCAAGGACCACCCCAAGTCGACCAAGACTGTAGGCACCCTCCCGCTGGTGTGCACCCCCACCATCAACAATATCGCCGTCGGCAAAACGCTCATTGATGGGGGTGCAGGCCTGAACGTCATCTCTGTCGAGACCTTTGAGACGCTTCAAGTGCCCTACGAGTGGCTTATGCCCTCCAGGCCCTTCACAGGGGTCACCAGCGGCTCAATCTCGCCTCTGGGGCAAGTGAGGCTTGCAGTCACCTTTGGCACGCAGCAAAACTATCGCACCGAGCTCATCGACTTCGACGTCGCGCACATTGGCCTGCCCTACAACGCCATCCTCGGCTACCCCGCCCTCGCGAAGTTCATGGCCGTCACGCATCACGCCTACAACATGGTCAAGATCCCTGGCAGCGGCGGCACCATCACCATCCATGGTCACGTACAGGACGCTACACGCGCTGTCGAGCTCGCCTACAAAGCCGCTGCCATGGCGTTCCCTGCTGACGAAGACCTGGAGCCCCTCGCGAGGCCCAAGAAGAAGAAGCAGCTGTTCTCTCAGGAGCAGGCCGCTACAAAGAAGGTGTCGCTGAGCACCAGCGATTCGGGGGCTGAGGGCTCGGGGGCTAGCGTCACCATAGGCGCTGGCTTGCCTCCCAAATAGGAAAGCGCGCTCGTCGCCTTCCTTCGGGCAAATTCTGACATGTTCGCATGGACTCCGTCAGAAATGTCCGGCGTACCAAGGGAGGTGATCGAGCACCACTTAGCTGTGTGTCCAACGCACGCCCCGTCAAGCAGAAGCACGGAAACAAGCCCCTGAGAAGCAAGCCTTCATCATCAAAGAAGTAGAAAAGCTAAAAGCAGCAGACATTATTCGAGAAGTTGCCCACCCCACCTGGGTCTCTAATGGCGTGGTTGTCCCAAAACCCAATGGGGGAGGCCGGCTCTGCATCGATTACACTGATGTAAATAAAGCCTGCCCCAAGGACCCATACCCCATGCCAAGGATTGATCAGATCGTGGACTCCACAGCCGGCTGTGATCTCCTCTGTTTTCTGGACGCCTTCTCAGGCTACCACCAGATCAAAATGGCTAAAGAGGACGAGGAGAAAACAGCGTTCCTCACCCCCTGTGGCGTGTATTGCTACACTTGCATGCCCTTCGGGTTGAAGAACGCCGGCGCCACCTTCCAGAGGCTCATGAGGATCGCCCTGGGGGCTCAGATGGGAAGAAATGCAGAGGCATATGTTGACGACATCGTAGTCAAGTCTCGCGAGGGAGACACTCTCTTGAAGGACCTCGAGGAGACCTTCGCCAGCCTGCGCAAGGTGAACATCAAGCTAAACCCCGCCAAGTGCGTCTTCGGGGTACCTTCAGGCAAACTCCTCGGGTTCCTCGTGTCCCATCGCGGCATAGAAGCAAACCCTGACAAGATCAAGGCCATAGAAGAAATGCAGCCACCTCGCCGCCTCAAGGACATGCAGCGCCTAGCTGGGTGCATGGCCAGCTTGGGCCGCTTCATCTCCAAGTTTGGCGAGAGGGCCCTGCCATTTTTCAAGATCATGAAGAAGTCCGGCACCTTCAAGTGGACTCCAGAGGCAGACAAGGCATTTGAGGACTTGAAGAAGTACTTGGCTAGCGCACCAGTTATGGTAGCCCCCAGGACGGGCGAGCATCTAAAGCTGTACCTTGCAGCCACTCCACAAACCGCAAGCGCCGTCCTGGTGGTCGAAAGAGAAGAGCCAGTCCTCCCCAAGAAAAGTGCTGCCACTCCAAGTCCAGAGCCTCCCGACAAGGAAAAAGTCCCTCCAGGCCCAGAGCCAGACCCACAGCCAGCTGTCGAGCCTACTACAGGCACCCCTGCTGAGACTCCTCCACAAGGAAACCTCGCCAAAGGGCCTGAGGAGTCCTCGAGGGAGCCAACGCCGCGTCACCCTCCACAACCCTTGTCGAGCATCCAGTCTACTATGTCAGTACTGTGCTAAGAGATGCTCGCGAGCGGTACCCTACGCAGCAGAAGCTCCTTCTCGCCCTGCTCATCGCCTCCAGAAAGCTGCGCCACTACTTCCAGGGCCACCCTGTCACGGTGGTCACATCATTCCCTCTGGAGCAAATCCTGCGCAACCCCAACGCCACTGATCGCGTAGCAGGGTGGAACATCGAGCTGCAGCCTTTCAACTTGCGTTTTGACACCACAAGGGTCATCAAAGGAAGAGCACTGGCAGATTTTGTCGCCGAATGGACAGACCCAACTCCTGAAGAGCCTCCTGAAGCAGAAACTGTACCGCCTGGAGATACAATGCCAAGCCACTGGACCATGCACTTCGATGGAGCTTTCTCCTGCCGCAACGGAGGCGCTGGCGTTGTCCTGACCTCACCTAAAGGCGACAAGCTCCACTATGCCATCCAGTTGTGTTTCACGATGGACAAGATCTCCAACAACATCGCTGAATATGAAGGCCTCCTCGCCGGGCTCAGAGCTGCCATTGCCCTCGGTGTCAAGCACCTACTCATCAAAGGCGACTCCCAGCTCCTGGTCAACTTCTCCAACAAGAGCTACACCCCTAAAGACAGCCATATGGCTGCCTACCTTGAAGAGGTCCGCAAGCTCGAGAAGCACTTCAGGGGCATGGAGCTCATGCACATCCCGCGCAAGGAGAACCAGGAAGCAGATGACATCGCCAAGCGCGCATCGCGAAGGGAGGCCCAGCCCGCAGGTGTCTTTGAAGAGAGGCTCTCCAAGGCGTCCATAAAGCAGCCGCTGCAAGCACCAGCTACAAGCACAGACGAAGTACTCCCACCACCTCCCACAGGTGGCGCACCCAACTGTGGCCCATCCTCAGGGGAGCGTCTGATGCTAACCATGGTGCACCAAGAAACAGGCTGGGTTGACGAGCTCAAGGACTACTTGCTAAAAGGAGTCCTTCCCGAGGAAGACGCAGAGGCAGAACGAGTCGCTCGACAAGCGAAATCCTATTACATCCTTGAGGGAGACCTATACCGCAAGCGCCCAAATGGCATTGCCCTCAAGTGTGTGCCTCCTGAGGAAGGACGCATGCTCCTCAGGGACATACACAGTGGAGAGTGCGGCCACCATTCCTGCGCGCGCACCCTCGCTGGCAAGGTCTTCAGGAGCGGTTTCTACTGGCCTCAAGTGCTTCAAGATGCCGTCACCATCGTTCAGTCTTGCGATGCATGCCAGTTCCACGCCAAGCAAGTCCATCAGCCTGCACTGGGACTCCAGACCATCCCGCTCTCCTGGCCGTTCGCGGTCTGGGGGCTGGACATCTTGGGACCCTTCCCGAGATCGCAAGGGGGCTACCGCTTCCTCTTCGTGGCTGTTGACAAGTTCACCAAATGGGCAGAGGTTGAAGCGGTGCGCACCATCCCAGCCAGGGCAGCCGTGAAGTTCATCAGAGGCCTGGTCTGCCGCTTTGGTGTGCCAAACCGCATCATCACCGACAATGGCTCACAGTTCACCAGCGGCATCTTCAGGGCTTACTGCGAGAGCCTCGGCACCAAGCTCTGTTTCGCCTCGGTAGCTCACCCACAGAGCAATGGTCAAGCCGAGCGAGCAAATGCTGAGGTCCTCAAGGGCCTCAAGACGAGAAGTTTCAACCGCCTCAAGGGCTATGGCAAGGGCTGGATCGATGAGCTCCCCTCCGTGCTCTGGTCCATCCGCACGAACCCTACAAAGCCCACTGGTGAGACGCCATTCGCCCTGGTGTATGGAGCCGAAGCAGTCCTCCCCACAGAGATCAAGCACGGGTCCGCAAGGGTCCTTGCCTTCAATGAGGACAATCAAGAAGACCTCCACAACGACGACCTGCTGTTCCTCGACGGGTTGCGCCGCCGAGCCGCCCTCAGAGCGGCAAAGTACCAGCAAGACCTGCGACGCTACCACAGCCGCCACATACGTCCGCGCACTCTCGAGACAGGCGACCTTGTCCTCAGGAGGATCCTCTCCAGGGAAGGTCTCCACAAGCTCTCGCCCATGTGGGAAGGCCCCTACAGGGTCGCGCATGTCGCCAGACCTGGCGCGGTGCGCCTCGAGACGGAGGACGGCATCCCGGTCAAGAACCCTTGGAACATCGCGCATCTACGCAAGTTCTACCCGTGATCTCTATCACACCAGGCATTTTTTGTCTCTAGAGGAAAGCGCACAGCTTCACCTCCAAGCTTCACAAAAGCTTCTCTCTCTGAGGGCCAGTCCCTCTGAGCTCTTCCTGTAACGTGCCGCCGCAGGCCGTGAAGAGTCTCAGCCACTGAATGTGGTCCCCATGCCTCGACATGGAAACTTTATCTTGGCAAGCCCAAGTGTAACGAACCAATTCGTTTCCTAGTGAAACATTGCGCTGCGGCGCCGCTATGTAATATTTTGGGGGTGAGTTTTAGTTCTCATTACTCTGTGTTTTCATTCGCGCTCATATCTTTCCCCTTGCGCACCTCGCGAGCGGGGGCTGAGTACGGTGACTGTGCCTCGGGAGCATCCCAGCAGCACCGCAAAATCCAAAAGGATCCGAGCTCTAACACGTGAGCACGCTCTCACGCCTGTTACCTCACCAAAGAGCTCTGGCCCAGGGGCTTGCTCCCAAACCTGCCACCTCACCTAAGGACCTTTGGTACTTACTCTCCTCGCGAGGCACCCATGAGGAAACCTATAAGCGCGCATGAGTTTCTCTACCATGTTTTGCTTTGGTTCCGCCTCTAACCTACACAGGGAACAAGAGTCCCCCCAAGGCTCGTGGAGTCACGCTCCAGACCCAAAGAGGGAAGCACACCTTCAGGGAAATCAACGCCCTCCACGAGGCCAGAACCTCGCTAAGCTAAGTCCTGCGCTTACACCTCAGGCGTTGTGTTTTTCCTCTCACGAGCAACTTCCGTCCCTCGGGCGGGTATTTTCTCCTTCGCATTTCATGGACTGCTTGAGCGTCAAAGGGGAGCCCTCGAGCATCGCGACTCGAGAGCTCTTACCTCTCTAAGCCTTAAACACCCCCCGGCCTTGCTGAGTCATTGCTCTGGCATACCGTAGTGGCGGAGTCATAGCGCTAAGAGACGGGTCCTGACGACGTAAAGCGAAAAAGGCATGGAATAGGGATAAAATGCCCGTCGAGGGGCACACACATTGCAGCACAATAAAGTGTTTTACAGACCATCACAAATGAAACAAAGTCTTTAAACAAAGATAACTTGCGCCTCAGGCGCGACTTGTGGCAGGAGCAGCTTAAGCAGAAGTCTTGGCGGCCTCATCCTCCTCAGCGTCATCTTCCTCCGCGCCTTCCTCCTCGACGTCTTCCTCCTCGCCAGAGGCCGGCTCTTCAGCGACCCTCTTGAAGCGGTTGACATAGTCGTTGATCTCCTCCCGCAGCGAGTTGAAGAGGCGCGTCTCGATCTGAGCATCCCCATGGGCTCGGTCACGGACTCGAAGTCGAAGCATGGATATAGGCGCTTGAGGTTGACGAAGACGCGCTCGACCGCCACCAGCAGGAGCTTGCGGCACTCCTCGTCGACAACATCGTCGAGTTCCGCCACAGGGCCCTCAAGGACGGAGAAGAGCTGGTCGAAGTAGGTCAGATACGTGGCGACGTCGGCGTTCCCGTGGACGGGGACGGCAGGAGCATCCACCCCCAGCTTCGCAGCAAGAGCGTTCCCGCGCGTCACCAAAGATCGGAACATACGCTCCCGCTGCTGCGTCAAGACCCGTGCCGCCACCGCGCTCTGCTCAGCCTCCTCGACCCTCTCCACAACAGGGGCCACCTGCGCATTCAACTCCTGCATGTCTGCCATCAGGGCTGTGAGGTCCTGCTCCGAGCGCTCGAGGGCCTGTTCCGTGCGGAGATTAGCGTCCTTGGCGCGCTTCAGCGAGGATTTCAAGTTGGCGTTCCACTCCTCCAGCTGGCGAATGCGCTTGCCGAGCTCTCTGCGCTTTTTCTGGAAGCCGTCCTCCTGCTTCTTGAACTTCCCAGCATACTCCCGGGAGACGGCCTGTGTGACAGCAGTGCGGTACTCTTTTTGCTTGGTGAGGGCCTCCGCCTCCGCCTCCTTTTTCTTCTCGGCAAGCTTTGGTTGGCCTTCTCCACAAGCTCCCGGTGCCGCTCCACCTCCTTGTCGTGCTTGCCCATGGCCTCAGCCAAGCTGCTCTCGCGGGACTCCAAGGCCTCACGTTCTCTGTTCATGTCTGTTTCCGCCTGCTCCAGTTTCTCCTCACGCTTGAGCACCTCAGCTTCGCGTGTCGTCATGGCCTGCTCGCGAGCCTCCAGCGACAGACGATGCTGCTCCAGAGACTTCCTCACCACCTCAGCTTCAGCAATTATCTTCTCCTCGCGGCTGGCCAGCTCCTTGCGCTGGTCGGCGAGGGAGGTCTCGATAGCCGCTCGGTCGGAGGCTGCAGCCTGGCGCTCCGCCACAGCCGCCTCCCGATCCTCTGCAGCCGCCTTGCGTTCCGCCTGGACCGGCGCCAAGGCCCTTGCGCCTCGCGCTCCGCGTTCTCGCGGATCTCCTGGGCCTGCCGCGTCGCCTCGTCGCGCTGCGCCTGAAGGCTTGGTCGTCAGGGCCACTCCGCCGCCTGACTTCGAAGAAGCGGGCCCAGTCAGCAGCAAGGGCGTCGTACCTCCTGCCAAGCTCCGCCTCCTCAAGGGCAAGTTGGGTTCTAGCCCGTCTAGGGTGCCCCTCACCAAACGGAGGGCAGCTTGGCGGCACGCGCTGCTCCGGCTCCGGTCGCTCAAGACCAAGGCCCAAGAGCCCTCACGTGGCGCAGCGTCCTCCACCCCAGCGCCAGCCTCTGGTGCTGAAAGCACAGTGCTTGGACCAGGGTCAACACGGGGCCCAGGAGCGGGCCCCCACCGTCTTGTGCGTCGTTGTTCTCCACGACGACCTCCTCGTGGGCCTCGGGGGCTGGCGAGGGAGGCCTAGCCACCAGTGGCTCAACCGCAGCCTCGCCTGCTGCGGCCTCAGAAGAAGTGGCCTCCCCCTCAGGCTCGGAATTTGGAGGGGGCGGCGGAGGAGTTCCCTCCTCCATCTCGCGTCGGCGCCTCCCGGCGCCTGTGTGCTGGTCCCCGCCGTCTCCACGGCGGGTGTCTCTGGGGGCTCCAGTGGAGCATCAGGGCGCGGCGGCGACGGAGCCTTCACCACCTCCTCAATCTGACTCTCGGCAGGAGGTGGCGAGGCAGTTGCTTCTTCAAGGGGCGTCTCCCCCACAGGCCTCATGGCCTCGTCAACAGCCGGGCCCGTGGTGACTGTCACCACGGGCTCCTCAGTCTCTTCTCCAAGGGGCGCGTAGGCCCCTCAACAACGGGCGTAGCGTCGCGCCGCACGTCCGCAGCCTTGCGGAGTCGGCGGCGCTTCGCATGAACCAGACCCCTGATAATCAAGACAGTGAGATCCTCGAGAAAGGCAAGAACTCTCGATAAGCAAGAACGAGTCAAGAAGAAACAGTACTCACCCAGATGGCTTGGCGCGGGTGTCCACCCACACCTTGTTGGCAGAGCGCCACAGGCCTGATGAGGCTCCAGCGCTGGGCTCCTCAGGGGCCGCCTCAGCTTTCCTCTTAAGAGGAGTGCTCTCCAGGCTTCTGGCGGCCCTGTCGTGGATGGCCTTGGTGCGGGGCTCGCACCGCTTTGCCGCGGCCTCCGGGCCGCTATCGTCTCCGTCTTCGTCTTCTTCTTCTGTGGCCCGTCGTGACGGGGCCACCACAAAATCCTCGTCCACATCGGACGATATCTCCAGGATCTCCTCCTCAGGGGCCGCCTGCTTTGAAGAGCTCGCCTCCCCTGACGAGGGGTTGACTCCTCCTGTGGCGGCGTCAGCTTCGGCGTCTGAAGCAGCAGAGGACTCGCCAAACAAGTCTTCCTCCACCACAGGCGCCGCAGCCCCCTTCGCCTCTTCTCCCTCCAAGCCCTCTGGCGTGAACGTCGGCATCATCTCCAGAACTGCGAGGCGCTTCTTTGGAGTGAGCTGGTGGAGGGGCCTCAGGTGCTCAGTGCCCGGAACAGGGATCTCCGGGGCGATGAAGAGCGTGCCTAAGATGGAGGCGACGTCGTCTGGCGCGTGGGCGCTGAGGTGCAAGCGCATTGGATCTGCCGGGCCGGAGTACATCCACACCGGCTTCGTGTGCGCCTGGAGGGGAGCGATGCGCCGCCTCACGAAGTCCTCAGCGACCATCTGCCCCGTGAGGCCAGCCTCGCGGACGAGCTTCATGCGCGAGACCAAGTGGGCAATCTTCTGGTGCTGGAACTTCTCGCTGGACCAATTTGAGTTCTTCAGCGGCGGCGCCTCAGGCTCATCGAAGAAGGCATTCCGCTCCTTGGCGTCGACGAGACCCACTTCTGGCGGAAGTCCTCCACCTTCTTCGTCACCCTCGTAACGGCCTTGTCGCCATCCCACGACATGGGGATGTAGACGGCGCCCATCCCGTCTGCGATGCGGAAGACACGCACCCAGACCGCTCGCCGGGCGCCGTGTTGCGGAGCGCGTAGAAGCTCCGGAAGAAGGCCACGGAAGGCATCACTCCCAGATACGCCTCGCAGAGATAGGCGAAGATGGCGAGAATCAGGATGGAGTTCGGGTGGAGGTGCAGGAGCTGGATCTGATAGAAAGCCAGCACCTCCGCAAGGAAGGGAGAGAACGGCGGCACCAAGCCGGCGAACAGCGTGTGGACGAAAATGGGATACCACCCCGCCGCCAGCTTGCCGAAGCGCGCCGCCTTGACGCCGCTGGCGCCATGCTCATTATTCCTCCCGGCGACGAGGACCTTCAGCCTATCCAGCGCCTCCGCTGTGGAGACGCGAGTGCCGATGAGAGCCGGCGCAAGCTCCTCCTCCCGCTGCGCTTCAGCGGAGGCCTCCACCATCGCCGCCTTGCCCTTCTTGGGGCCCATGGCTCGCGAAGGAAGGGCGGCGGAAAAGCTCGGAGAAGAACGGAAATCGCCGGAGCAGTGGAGCACCGGAGGTGTATGCAAGAAGGAAAGGGCGTAAATGCAGCGTAACTGCTGCCGAACAGCCGCGGCAGCCTTTATATCACCTCAGGGCGGTTTCCGAGGCGTCGTGGGTCCCGCCACGACGCCCACCTCCTCCGGAGAAGCCGAGACGCACCAACCGCTCGCCACGTGTCTCGGGCCGGCCGGACACTTTGGGCCCATGACGCTTCGCCTGCGCCCCCTGGACCGCGTCGTGCCCGTCATGGGCCCGGGGGCTACTGTCAGCCCAGTAAGAACCAGGGTGTACTGGGCCAGGCCTCTATAACCCTCAACACTCGGCGAGTGAATCTCGCTAAGGACCAGGTCTGCAAGCCTGGGGAGCCCGCGGGGCAGAATCGCCTCGCGGAGGCCTGAGGAGGCAGCTAGGCCTGTGGAGCCTCTACTCCGCTGCCCCTCTCCAAGGAAGCTTTCCCTGAGGGAAGTCAACGCAGAATCCTCCACAGGGCGTTCCCGCCCACGCGAGGGTTCCTTCACTGTAAAGCAAGCTCTGCGGAGCGCACATGGCTTCCGCAGCGGCCGCAGAGTGACCGCGCCTCTGCGCAGGGTGACGACGGAGCTACAGTCCCACTTTGGTGATAAAGGAGTCAACAAAGCAGGGGCAACGGCGCAGACCACCAAGCTTTCCTCTTTGGTGATAAGGGAGCAGGCCGGCGCTACGCGCCAAACGCGACGTCACCGTGGGGACTCCCCCGCTCCTCTGCGGCAGCAGCTGGCCGTCCTGGATGGACGGCGGCCTCTCTGCTGCGGCCTCAGCTTTTGTGCCCATGGACCGCGCTCATGGACGCCCAAGCAGCGGTGCACCGTGCTCCCGACCGTTGTCGCCATGTGGTAGCCCCTCCGCTGCACAAGGACAGGGAGGAGGCCCGGGGCGCTATAAAAGGAGCTGGTGCACCACCCTAGGGGGATCGAACACATTTTACTCCTAGTCTAGCTACTTGCGCGCAAGGGAGAAGAAGACAGTAGTTTCCCTCCCCTTGTACACGCCATTGCCATAGCTGTGCCCTCGGCAAGCACGCTGTACTGTAACCTCTACAAGCAGCAATACAGACAGGCAGGACGTAGCGGTTTTACCTCCACAAGAGGGCCGTGAACCTGGGTACGCGCCGTGTCTCTCTCTGCCGTGATGTCCCTCCTCAGGCACGACGAGCAGCGTCGCCGCGCCGGATGAGGGTTGATTGACGTCGTGTTCAGCCCCTTACACGAACTCTCTTCGCGAGTGTGACTGCCCCTGTTTCGTGGGAGTCATTCTCCGACAATTGCTTATGTATATTTGTGTTTCTCAAACAATGTGGTGTTGTAATTAATAATGTAGGATACCACTCTTGAAAATGCTATTTGTGTTTCTGAAATTTTTGATTAATTTTTTTTAATCCCGAAAATGATACTAGTGGCGCACAAAACAGAAAGAATGCGCCACTAGTAGTATTTTTTTATAATTCATAAATTGTTACCAGTGGCGCACATAGCAGGAAGAGCGCCACTGGTACCTGAGTTACCTGTGGCGCCCGGCCCGTGCGCCACAGGTAACACTTACCAGTAGCGCAAGTTTAGTGGCGCACCACCGTGCGCCACAGATAGCCAAATTTGGTGCGCCACTGACTCGGCACATCATAACATTACTGACATGAGGCTAGATAAGGGCTGCCTGTCTACCTATGGCGACGACATAAGTTCGGCCTCACTATGGAGGATATGGCATCGTAGATCTTCACCTTAAGGCCGTTGGCCACCAGCTTGAACACCAAGATGTCATCGTTCTGTAGCTGTTGATTACTTACAAAGTTACTCCAGCCTTGGGACAACATGATTTGATCATCGCATTCCCTCACAAGCGCCCAGTACTCACAGCTACGACAAGCGGACAACCAAATGCACCCGGGCAGAGGTAACTTGAGGAAGACCTTGACCAGCTTCGGGAAAGGCGGCGGGATAACAAGACAAGGCATGGCATCCAGGTCGATCTGGACATAGAAGCGGTAAGGCACCGGCTCTTTGGGCAGCCACCTTTTGGGAGGTTCCGTAAGGGGCCAGAGCATCTCTACCTTCCAGCACGGACTGGGCCTCTCTGGCCACCGGTTCCTTGGGAGCACGTCCTGAGATTGGCACTGAACATAGCAATAAAAGGGTTATACAGCGTGTTTGGCTACGTGAAAGATAGGGAATGCGAGTTTAGGCTGAGAGTTGGCTGAAGGGTTATAGATGGGAAATAGACTTTAATTCCCATTCCCTTGTTTGGTGTGCGTGAGATTTATCGTGAGACACTGTCATCTGTTTAGACACTAGAAATAAATATATTTTTGCACTACTAAGTAAACACAATCAGAGCTGCCGTTAATTAAACACGATCAGACTGTAAAACAAAAAGACATTCATAGCCACAGCTTTGGTTTGACTCATCAAAGAGGAGATCGGATTTTTTTTTCAGGAGGCAGTTAACGCTAGCGAATTCAAAGGAGAAGGAGAGAAGCGAACTTTGGAAAGATTTTTGCACGGTTTCTTTGCTGCCTTCGATCACGGGATTTTCTCAACTAACGCGAGATTTTTTCTGCAGTCAATTCCCTATCTCAGCTGAATTACCACCGTCTCCCAGGGAATAGATTGGAGGGAGTTGGCCTCCTCAACTCCCCTTCCCCTTCATGGCACACCTTCCCCTTCATGGCACAACTCCCAGTCCCACGAACCATACAAGGCAGTTTTAGTCCCGTACCCCCTTAATTCCCATTCCCTAATTAAAACTTACCTCAACCAAACACGCTGATAGAGTTTTCAATCAAAAGCATGACATAGAGTATTGATCATATATGGACAAGATCAAAACGTATGAGATTGTAATCAATTTTGTACGTTGTGTTCCGTGAATTATCATATTGTGCTCAAAGTGTTCATTGTATTCAATCAAAGCAAGACAATACAAAATATTAATTATTAGCTGATATTTATATTCCAGTCAATTTAAGGGTAGTCAGTAAGAGCAAGTCCAGCAATTCCCCGATACGGTCCCCGATAGGAAAAATAGGGGAGCGAGAAGGAAAAAACGCCTCCAGCAGTTCCCCTACAGCCCTCCCCCGACTATCGGCGTCCCCGACCCAGACCTCGCTCTCCCCTACACATCGGGGCGGTGGAGGAGTCCCCGATCCATCGACGCGAGCAACCGTTCGCTCTCGGAAGAATCCCTCCCGCCAGCACGCCATCGACGCGAGCAGCAGGTTTGTCTCCTCTCCCTTTTGTTCTTCAATTTCTGGGCGAAATCGACCTCCAGATCGAGTCCCGAGAGGAGGGAAGGGCGGGATGCGGTGGGGGCGAGCTGGGAGGCGAGGAGGTGAGCTCGGGCGCGAGGCCGAGTACGCGGGGCGGGCGGCGCGGCCACTTCCGTCCGCGCCTCGAGCACGCGGGGCGGGCGGCGCGGCCACTTCCGAGGCGCCGGGAGACGGGGTCGCGGCGCGGTGGTCGGGGACGAGCAGGGCCGGAGGAGGCGGCGTGCGGGCGAGGGAGAAGTGCGTCGGGCGAGGGAGAAGAGCCGGTGGCCGGGCGTCGGGCGTGGCGGCGTGCGGGCGAGGGCGTCGGGCGAGAAGAGCCGGTGGCAGGGGAGGAGGGCGTCGGCCGTGGCGGCGTGCGGGCGAGGGAGAAGAGCCGGTGGCCGGCGGCGGCGTGCTGCGGCTGGAGGCGAGGGAGGAGCCGCGGAGGAGGAGGGAGGAGGCGGCCGGGGACGGAGGAGCTACTGAGAGAGAGGGATTTTGCTACTGCTTGCGTCGATGGCGTGCTGGCGGAACCATCGTATATTATTGTTGATAAATTGTGCACTGGTGTCTGCTATATGCCTATTGCTTTTGTTGAATAAATTGTGCCCTGTCAAATTGTTGTTGAATATATGACTGAACTTGTTGTGCAAGGAGTAGATGAAATTGATGTCAAATTTCTTTCAGTTTGGTGTTAAATTCTACCTTGTTTGTATATTATTGCAGATTGATTTGATGGCGGAACCATCGTATTTTGAGCTTTTGAACAGTGGTGTTGATTTGAATGATGTTGATTTGAGTTGGGGAACGGTGAAGAACATTAATATCATTCAGAGACCCCGGTAAACCAAAAAAGGAATGCCAAATCCAAAGATCTTGTGAAGCAACAGCTTCAAGAATGATTGTAGGTTCACGAATATGGCCCTGAAAAAAACCTTGGTGTCCACTAGGGCAATTTTTCCACTTCCAATGCATACAATCTATGCTCCCTAGCATACCTGGAAAACCCCTTTGCTCTCCAATAGCAAGTAACCTAGCAGCATCATCAACATTTGGAGATCTGAGGTACTCATCACCAAATATTTCAATGACAACTCTCACAAACCTTCTAAGACTTTCTAAAGCAGTGCTCTTCCCTAGCCGACAATATTCATCTGTAGCATCAGCTGATATTCCATAAGCAAGCATCCGAAAAACCGCAGTCATCTTTTGCAAAGGATGTAATCCAAGAACACCAGCATGGTTTCTTTCTTGCTCAAACCACGTATCATGTCGTTCGACAACACCCGCTATGTGTAAAAACAAAGGACGATGCATTCTAAACCTAGAACAACAAAAACATGAATGAGACACAAATCAAGAAGAAAGGCATAAATGAACAATTGTAACAATTGCGTACCTTTGGCGAAATAGCCTCGCGGGGTAGCCGCCTACTTCAGCAAAGTAGTCTCTGTGGAGTCTACTACAACCCTCTGCTCTATCTCAGTCAATTACTTGGCGTCCCGGCACGGAACCGCCATGGCGTGGGCATTCAAATGGTCCTGCTCTTGCTGACCTACGACAACAGCCATCGCATAGAGCTCCTCATCGTCGGACGACGACGACTCCTCCATGCACATTCGCACGGCCATGCTGCGGCGGCGACTCATTTTTGTGTGCGGGTGTATACAAAGAGATTGAGAAAAGTGTGTAAGTAGAGACAGAACCAGTGTGAGGGATATGTGAGGGATGGAGCTGTATATATAGACCTGAAAACTAGCCGCTAGAAAAAACACTGTAAAAAACTAGCCGTTAGAAACAACACTGTTCAAAAACTACCGTTCAAAAAAACACTGTTCGAAATCTAGCCGTTAGAAATAGTGTTGTTCAAAACTATCCGTTGGAGATACTGCCGTACGAATTACGGCGGTTACAGAAATAACCGAAGTTAGTTACAAAATATTGTTTAAATATAGTTGAATGTGATATAGGGGAACTGCTGGAGATAACAAAAATATAGGAGAGGAATCTTTTTAGGGGAGTCCCCTATATGGACATATAGGGGAGACAATATAGGGGAATTGCTGGACTTGCTCTAAG